>CM070634.1:46511717-46755830 GCA_036346255.1 Ampelocalamus luodianensis | reverse complement strand
TGCCCTTGGGGCTCACCTTCTTCCTCTGCAACAAAAACATTAAGCTAAAGCACACAGTACAAAGATTGTCTTTGTACCCATAGGCAGCGACGTGAACTAGCGGGCACCTATTCATAAGCTACATGCAGGCTTATTTGGTGGAGGCCATATGTTTCATTTGCATAAAGCCACTTTTCATTTGCAATAAGGTAATACGGTTTAAAAGGCAAGTTTGCAATTCATTTTTAAGATTGAAATAATGAAGAAGGATATTAATAACAAAAGCGAAAGATAAAGATAAACCACCTAGAAGTGACTATCCCAATAGTCACCACAACAATAGCACGAACCCTGCATTACATACCACCCATCAAGTTTTAATTTAAATGTTGTAGTCTAACTCTTGAAAAGCTTACCCAGCGTGTCCATCACCTAGGACGAGGCTATTCGAATAGTTTTAAACCTGTCGAGGGTGTACCACTGTACCCACACTTGGACCGCCTTTAAGCCAAAGCACACTCAGAAGGTATCTTGTATGACTAAGTCCTACGAGACTTTTCCAATATTGTGTATTAACTCCACGAGCCGCTCATTATGGATAGAAACCCATACGCTTACATGGTAAAGCCGAAAAGACAACTACCCACTCGGATAAAGCTTTTTCGACAACTACCATGCTCCCACCGCCATCCTCTCCTGCGACCCCTGACACTTGAGCCAATACACGCCAAAGTACTAGGTCAAGAGAGGTCTCATATACTCTAGTGGTTAGCACGCTGAAATGCTGGATAAAAATTCACTCACAAGATGTTCGGTCCTTACTGACCTGCACCTTCCAAATACACTCCAAGAGATCACACCAATCTTACCATTGTGCAGTTCGTCCAAATCATTTTTGTTTTCATTTTTAGTTTTGCAATTAAACAAAGGTAAATGCTAAAACATAAAGTTGTAGTAATTTTGTGTGATCAAGGTTACCGACTAAAGTCGATAACCGCCCGCTTCTACCGATAGCTAAGCATGTCTAAGCAAGTTGACCTCGGATCTACTAAGTGATAAGAGATCATCAAATAACCTCCGATCACAAAAGATAACCTAGGCTCGTAGTAGAGATCAATATTTTATCTACGGGATATGCAAAGCACTATGGATTTAACTAATCAATTTAACACAAATTAAGCGATGCATACATACAATTTAAACAAAATATTAGACTTTAAAATACGGGGATTATCATGATCAAACCGCTTGTCTGGCCATGTTGCTCAATTTGTTGTGGAGGGTCGTTTCCTGGTTGCCGCAAATATCGAATCCTAACGATTGAACAAAAACAATAATAAGAACGAATAACACCGCAAAATCAAATATGCAACATCAAACAAACATACTAAAACTCACAAAGAGCTTAAGCATGATATAACAAAATTTTAGAAACAGAGAACAATTCATTTTAAGAGGTTATGAATTTTCTAAGAATTTTCCAAGTTAACAATACACATGAAAACACTAGCTAATTACTTAACAAATTTTCATGAATGTAAAACATATCTAAAACCTAACCTGATAATTAGCACACTAAAAATGAAAATTTACAGAGTTGGTTTTACCGATTTGGACAATTATTGAAAAAGATATGAATTTTCTAACTTGGAAAATACATAAAACACCATTTAATTAATTAACAGATTTTTGCTACAGAGACAAGGTTGAGACTAATTTTAATAAATAGCACAATTAAAATGAAAACGAACAAAACTGGTCTCATGCGATTTGGATAAAAATTGAATTAGTTATGCATTTTACAAGTTTAATTGAATTAATAGCCAATGTAAAACACAAACCGTAAATACTAAATCACTTCCAAATCTATAATGCATTTATTCCATTTCGCACCCACACCAATAGCCCTCAGCATCGACATGCGGGTTCGCGCGGGGCGCCGCGCGACCGAGCGACCGACTGCCATCGCAAGGTGACGTCGGCGATTCTAAGAATACGCTTTCTGGCTAATGTAACGTAATCCCGATACATATGCCCAACAAAAATACGCTACCGAGAAAACGATTTAAACTTACGCAATCCTTAACTCACATTATGGACCCACATGGCAATGACTGCAGTGAAATAAAGCGGCTGGATTAAATGATTTCTAAACTGACATTAAAGAAAGGCCCACAAGTCGTAGACTCAAAGAAGACATGATTAGAGTTAAACTAATCATCACCGCGGTTCACCGGCGACCACGGCACGCATGCGGTGGCAAGCATCTATTCTTGCGAACTGGGGTTTCGGGCAAGAGAATGGTACCTTCGGTTCGCAAGGACCTCGCGAACTCGGCGATTCGGTGACCGACTCGAGGATGCCGCGGCGAGTCGCGTTAACGAGGCGAGACGGCACACGGCCCCGCGGAGAAAGCGCTACGATTAATCGAAGCTTCGTGAAGGTGCGCACGGCTTCGCCTTGACTCGTGAAGGTTACGCCATGATCAAGACGACGATGGAGCACGAGATGGTTTGAACGCCGCGCGCGGCTAAATACCGTGCTGAGAAGAAGAAGTCGACACCCTCCACGATGCATCAAAGACGAAACGAGCCCACCGTGAGTATCGCGAAGCATTGCGATCAAGTGGGATCAAACGCCGAGGCTTGAGACTCACGTAACGCTAGCAAGCTCGCGGCCGAGGTCGCGGGCGAAAGACGATGAAGTTGCTCCAGCGATCCAATGGATGCCGACGATCCGGATGGGCAAAATGGAGGCGGCGAGAGTGGATCACGATGGCACGGCCGCTGCTTGAGAGGCACCGACACGCGGCGCCGCTTTGGGTTCAACTCGCCGAGACAAAGAAACGCGCGAGAAAGCACGAATGGGTTAGAGAAGGAATGAATGAGTTCTGGTGGGTAGATGAGACCCGGCGATGCTTCTGACCGACACGAGACGTAAATGTGGCAGCGACGAGACGTGGTGTTACGCGCGAACGCCGCGAGCCCGTGAGGCGCGAGAAGACGAGGGCGAATCCGACGTAGGGTCCACCGCAGCCGACGGATGAAGCGTGCGAACCGGTGGTTTGATTTGATCGCGAACGCACCGACCGCTGGATCTCAAATGGACGGCCGGGATTGGTGTATGATTCGACAGTCGGTTGCGCGACGCGACATGGATCGCTCGATCTTCATCTGACGGTCACGATCGATTGACTGCCGGCAGTGCTGGTTAGAGTTGACGACCGAGTCAAGTGGCGCTGTCGGACTTGAGTCGGGCTCCTGTTCGAGCCCGACAAACGATGCTTCGTAATCTGATTTAAAAGACAGAGAGGTTTTGGGAAATTTTTAGAGATAGCTCCAGGCTCCAAAATTTCTGAAATTTTTATGGAAGCTAACTGAACAGAGGACCACCTTGTGAAATTTTTCCAGGAGTTTTCATGCACCAGATTTCTCCCAATAAAACTCACAAGCTGTCGCTAAGGGTTTGACCAGATTTCTAAACTGTATGACTTGGGCATTTGAAATAGCAACTAAAATCTAAAAATTGTGAAATAATTCAGGAGGTAGATAGGATGATCAAGATGATAGGAAAAATAATTTCAGAGGATGATCACAAGTTTGAAGGCTAAGAATGTGTGACAACAATTTCCATTCACAAGAATTTAATTCTAAAAATGGAAACGCTAGGAAAATGTAGAGACTTTCAAATGATTTGAAGAGACAACAAAAGTTTTTATTTCTCCTCAAAATTTTACATTTGAAATACAAACCCTAAGTTAGGGCTGTTACACCCATCCCATCAGGCATGTGGTTGTACAGTTGTGGCTCAATTCAATGGCACACAAAGTTAAATCCTTAATTGATCAAGGCAAGACTTTCAATTTCTAATTATCATTCCCTATGCACACAGCTTAAAAAGCCCGTGCACATAGCTCCACCAATACAAAACACAACACCACTTGTCTCAGTCTACATCTTTTCCCACCCTGTTGGTTAAGTACAACATATGCCATCAATGAGTAGTAGCACATAGTACACACAGTTTTATCACTTAGTTTCATAATCACTTAGTCAGGTTTATAATTGCAACTCACATGAGATGATGACTCGTGGCATGGCTAAGCAATCTACTCGCATCTAACCAACCCACGGTGGTGCTACGATAATACCAACTAAATAATGAACCAATCTAAGGTGACAAAAGATTATGACATACAATAGACAAAGTGGATATAACAGCTTGGATTATTAACTAAACCCAAAAGCATTTAAATAAATACTTAAAGTAGAATGCAATAATTTGAAACAATATAATTTTGAAAACTGGGATTCAACATGATCAAAGGTATGACTTGCCTTGGAATAGATCTAGGTACTGGTCTTGATCTTGAGGCACTCCTTCTTCTTCAAAGCTTCCCGAAGTATCAACGTCTACTCGCAAACGAAGTAAATAAACAAAATAAATAAATAACAGAGGTAAAAAAACTCTAAAAATTAAATAAAAAAACTTAGATAAATAAATCTCGAATTTAGATGAATATAGGAATTTAAATGGGCTCAATCGAGTTTGATGCAAAAGATATGGGCTTTGGAAGATTGAATCTAAAGAAAAAACCCTAAAAGCTGAATTACTGGAATTATCCGAATTATTTCTTAACAGAAAAATTGGATTAATGCGCAAGCATGACGTCAGCAAAGGAATTTCAGGAATAAGATAAATAAAAGAAAATACTGACACGTGGGACCCACATGATAGTCTCTCGCTCACGCGGAACCAAGTTCACCGAGCCTTGGATCTCGTTGTGGTGAATCGTGCCGCGCGCACACACGCGTTCAGCCGACACCGGCGCCACGCATGGCACGTAAGTGATGGGTCGAGGTGGCTAGATGACGTGGACGCCACGCTGACAATACGATGGCGCGGCTCGAGAACCAAGGGTTCCAAATAACTGCGGGATCTACCGGTGATGAGTGGTACCAGGAGGTAGAGCATGCTATTGCAAACTCGATGGAGTGCTTATCGTGGTAGAGGTGGATTGAATTGGCCACCGCGAGGTTTTGGCGCGAGACCATCGGGTTTTGTTTCGGACAAGACCTCCGGTGATGCTCGACGACGTGAAAGGGTCCCGGAGGTAGCTCGATGACGGGATAACGGCGAAGGCACTACGATGGCTAGGAGACAACGACACGCCGAATTCAAGAAAACCGACGGCGCGACAAACCCTAAAGCTCGGGACAGGCGGTGTGGGAACGATTGGGGCACAATGGGTGGCTACTCGAATCAGAGGCGGCTATAACCTGTGGGTCCTATTTATAGGCCCGAGCGAGATAGGTTTGAAATCCCCACGGGATTGATACGAGCTCACGGATTTTAGAGATAGAAACGGATTTGAGATATTTATTCATATCGCAAAAGATGCGGAGAAGATAAAGATTGAGTTCGATGCATTTTAGAGATAAGGTTTAGTTTGAAGAATATGTATTGTCTGATTGAGCTTTAGAAGCTCCAATGATGACGCGTGAGGACTCCGCGAGGAAGATGGTGACTGAGACGACGAAGGCGCGCCCACTTGTAGTAGTGACTGCAAACACGCACGTGTAACATCCCAAGTTTTGGCTTGTGTTTCAAATGTAAGAAAATGTGTAGAAATTAAAAAATTATTACATCTTGTATTTCCTGTAGATGTTCGAAGATTCGTAAAGGAATTATGGAAATACAAAGTCACAAGTCATTTTGATCTAAACCTTGCCATTCAAAAAATTTCTTGTCAAATCTTGTGATCATTCCTTGAAATATTTTTCCTAAGTTCTAGGGTTAGTGTGTGACACCTCTGAAAAATTTCATAATTTTTAGAAATTATTTGAATATTTTTAGAGGGCGCATAAACATGTTTGAATTTTAGTCAAACCCTAGCTCAAGACCTTGCAGAATTTTTGGAGAAAATGTAGGATAAAACCTCTAAATTTTTTATTCAAGGTCAATATCTAAGTTAGCAAGCTCCTGAAAACTTTTAGAATTTTTGGAGTTGTTTTGCTACCTTAAACAATTCCTCAAAGATCAGCTCACTTCAAAACCCTGTTGAAAACCCAGTCGAAGTCTGCACTCGCTCGAAGCCGACTGAGCCCAAGTCAATTGACTTGGCCGAACCCAAACACCTAACGCACTCGGTTCGAGCTCGGGCGATGTGTTCCCTGCCGTTGGATTAAAATCCAACGCCCCACCACTCTGACTTTTTCTTCTTCTTCCTCCTTGCGCCGGCGCCATAACAGCCGGGCGTATGGCCCGGCCACTAAGCGCCCTCATCAACGCCTCTGGTGGGCATTTAATGCACGCCTGTGCTTGCCATGGTCGTGCTCTTCACTCGCCCATCATTTCTTTCTAGTCCATGGCAAGTCTGCGAGTTTCGAGCTCAACCTTCAATTTCACCCGGTTTTGTTCTTGCCAAGCCCTAGTTCTCAAATTTGTTGGACCTGAAAGGCGACTAGAGGGGTGAATAGGAGCACGCTCAACTTTTTCACAAACGATCGAATTTAATACGAATCTCACTCCAATAGCTATGAAAACTATGAAGATCAATCAATCAAGCACGCGGAAGACTTGTATTAAATCCAATCAAAACCCCGAGGCAAAACCTACAAAAACTCTTATCACTGTCTCGCGGCTCGACCGCCGTAAATCGGTTCACCTTTGGAATCGGTCCACCTCTCAATACATGGGCGGTCGACCTTCGTAAATCGGTCGAATATTTTACCTAGCGGTCGGACATCTCACACGGCGGTTCGACCGATTTGTTTAGCGGTTCGACTCTCTCCATGCAAGGTCCGACCTCTAGCACGATGAACATGAAAATCACCAAAAACCAAACGCAAATTGATCTAACTTTTGATTCGTGCATCCAAACTTCGTGAAATTTGACACACACCTTCCTAAGGATGTCAGAACCTATTCCAAGCAACGATCGTGATGATCCTTGCCAAGATTCTGACCTTTTCCCGTTTGAGCGAAGTTAGGTCAAAAACCGAGTCAAAACGAAAATATGATCTTGAAACTTGCTCGTGGGTGGTTGATGATCTTGATGATCCTAGATGTATTCCCACATGTCACAGCAAGCTAGATCACGTCCAGAAACCACGCAAAAACTCGCGGATCAAAGAAAGACTCAAATCATCAAATAGAGAGAAAGAAAGCAAATGAACTCATCTTGAAGAAACTTTCTTTGGATTGATTTGATATGGTATTGGTTTACAGCCACTCCATCAATGGAGGACAAAGACTCAATACATGAGCACGAAATCAAATCCAACTCTCTAGAACCCTAGAGCCTCCACTCTTTTCTCCTCCCCTAACAACACAAATTAGGATTTAGATATCTAAGGGTTGAAGGGGTGCAACCACCTCCCTCCTCTATTTATAGTGGAGGCTTAGGTTTCTAATAGAGTCTCCCTAATGGGCCCCCGCAAGGCCCAAAACAAACGGGTGACACACGCACGCATTTTAAAGCGCCGTGTCCATCTCCTCTTGACCTAATCTGCTTCTCCACGCACCGCCATGCGCCGCGGGTTAGCAAAAGGTCACCAAGGCGATATTTGGTAAGATTACCAAAATACCCTTCTCGGTCCTTCTCCAAGACCGAGTCCAGACAGCGAAGCACTCGCTTGCTCGCCACGTGTAGGTTGATCCAACCGCCTCATCATGCCGGCAAGTCTCTCTCATCCGCTCCCACCGAAACTACCATGGCACTTGCACCGACCGCCGCTTGATTCAATCCGGCCGACCGAATCGCCTGCTCGTCACCTTTGTCCATCTTGCACCATACTTGAGTCCAATGACTTCACCCGCATCGCCGATCGCTTTGAACCTCGGCTCTCCAAGCCTAGTCCCGATCATCCTCGTTGATCGTCCGTTGACCACCAAGCAACCCGCACAATAATAGACAAGAAAATCGAAATCGGGAACAAGTTCTTCACAACTTGACCCACGTTAGTCAAAACATGCATCATGCAACACATATGACATGAAACCCATGAACTTGACCTAATCAAGAACCATCGCCAC
This sequence comes from Ampelocalamus luodianensis, assembly GCA_036346255.1. Lineage (NCBI taxonomy): Eukaryota > Viridiplantae > Streptophyta > Magnoliopsida > Poales > Poaceae > Ampelocalamus > Ampelocalamus luodianensis. The sequence goes on along the minus strand of CM070634.1, from coordinate 46,747,814 downwards.
CACACCGGCCGACGACGTAGTGAAAACCGGCCGATCGCCACCTTGGCTCTGCCTGATCACACCACGGCCCGATCGCCAATCAAGGCTTCACGCATCGCCACCAAAGGACTTAGCCAAAATTTCAACATCAAATCCGCAACCCTCTCGAAATTTAAAACGAATAGAACTTTTGACCGAGGCTCCAAAATTATGGGACCAAGTGCAGAGAATCTCCTCACTTGCCTACACACTCTATTTTTGGCCCACCAAACTCCAATGTCACTCAACTTGCCGGTCCAACCGCCATCGACGCCCGCATCGCTACCAAATCGGTCGGACCGCCACCGCCGCCGCATCGCCAAAGACAAACCACCCGAGATGGCTCATCGACCGCCACCATGGCGGCCACCGCTTGAGACTCGACAGATCCAACTTTGCCGAAAACTGTTTCGCAAACCTTCAACGCCATTGCCAATTGTCACATCATCCTAAGATCATGAGCATATCCCCATGATATCCACAATCTCCCCTTGATGAACACATTGGCAATTCCTCACAAATGCAAGTTTTAAGGTTTGAAAAGTAAAACTTAACGCTTACGCAAAGGCACAACTTGGTTCAAATGCAAGAAAAAGCAAAGGAAATGACCAAGTCATTTTGTAATAGCATCGGCAAGTGAGATAAGGAAAAGAAAGCAAGAAAGCTTCAATTTCTAAAGAAGAGTCAAAAATCTCACTTAAAGTCCATATGAAAGAACAATTGTTCGAAATGACCTTTGATCATGGTGAGGCTCAAGAATTGCAATTCAAGTTCAGAAAGAGCAATAAGACCATAAGAATGCAAATAAGAAACTCCCCCTCACTATGATCCTCAGATTTCGGAAAATTTCAAAATCTCCAATTTTATCCCCCTTTTTAATACTTTTAAAACTTCTCCCCTTTACACATCTTGAAATATCTTCTCCCCCTTTGACAATGGAGTCATCAAGGAATCACGCCTTCCTCTCGTCCAGAGATAACAAATGCAGAATGAGGAAAAAGCATAAGAAGGAGCATGCATGAAATGCAATGAAGTGGCTTCATATTTTTGTATTTTTCAATTTTGGATTACAAGAAGCTTTGGAGATTACCCAAAAGAACAAGCTAGCATTTCTAAAATTGCACAAACAACATATCACCGAAAGCGCTAGCAAGATCATGATAAAACATATATAACAAAGCTAAAGCAAGAAGGCTCAATATAAAGCAATAAATTTTAGCATTTTAAGCAAAGCTTCAAATCTAGCAAGTTCATCAACAGAGATCCTAAAATGATACTGGCCATGTCAAAATGTCAATGTGAGATCAAGACGCTAACAAAGACCACATTAAGAGACAAACAGTCCCGAATTGAATCATTTTGCTCAAATTGTCTCAAACGCCCATTTTTCAACGCTTTTTCATTTGCAATGAATATTGAAGTTGATTAAAGGTATATCTTAGTGAAGAAGATCCGGACTAGAGCCATCCACAAACTCTTCCTAAGCTTCTACCAATTTTGATAATTCATTTTCTTATCCATGTGCTAGATCTCAAGCCTTGCCGCGACCATCTTAAGCACAAAAAGCTTAAAAGAATGATCTAGGTCATCCAAATCTCCCCCTGAGTTCATGCCTAGTGCAATGGCAAGTCGCCTCATGAGAAAGAATTGGTGAGATCAGCTTTTTCGCATAAAAGAGACCTCCCTTTTTCACAAGAGAAATTTAGATTCTTAAAAGAACAAGAAGCTCAAGTAATGATCAATACTAGATTCAAGAGCTAACACAAAGAATTTTGACAGGCCAATGTCACAAAAGGAGCACTAATTGCATGAACTAGCTAAAACATCCACAAATTGTAGTTTCTTAGTTCAAGTTTTCTTAAAGTTCTGCTCATTCAAAGAAAGACTTAGCTACACATGTGAAAGCATGATAATTCTAGCAAGTCAAAGAACTAGACATGACATTGAGCAGAATTGAAATACTAAAGCTCAAAAGGGTAATAAGCAAAGCTTTATCAATTTTAAAAGACAAGCAGAAAAGCTTATATAACAATGCATCTTTTTGGTTTTTCATATGAATGCAGTATGAAACAATGAGATGCACAAAAACTTAAAGAGCCTAAAAAGATCAAAAACATCAAAAGAAAATACCACTAGAAGAAGGTATCAGAAAAGATCCACAAAAAAAATTCACATGAACAAGGAAAGTTCAGATGAACAAGAAAAGCTCAAATGAACAAGGAAAGTTCAGATGAACAAAGAAGGTTCAGAAAAGAACCAAACAGAAAAGCTCAAATGAACAAGGAAAGTTCAGATGAACAAAGAAGGTTCAGAAAAGAACCAAACAGAAAGCTCAAATGAACAAGGAACGTTCGTAGCAGAGCCAACTCCTCAAACCAACCCGTAGGGATAAATTATCCCTAACTCACTTCTCAAGGTGGCAAACCTAGTTGGATAAAAACTTTGAGGGGAGAACTGCCAACAGAGCCTTGGACTCCACAAAACTATCACAAAAGACTTCAAATTCCACAAGATCTCTAGGAAAGCAACTCAAAAGCTAGGGAGCGAAACACCAACACTAAAAAGACCTACAGTGCAACTCAAAACCTCGCTAAGGACTAGTGACTGGAAACAGCTCAACCTAGATCGTGAGAGAAGTGCATCCTAGAAAACCATGGGACAAGAAGAGTGCCTAGAAAGACACGTGCTAGAACAGAGCCTCCTATCTACCCCGAACTCAACAAGCTCAAAATGCTATGGTAGACTAGGGATACCATACACAAATGTAAGGTATAGAAGCTCGAACTCTGAGTCGATCGCTTGATGCAATGAGATATAGTCATGATGAGTGAAGATCCATTCCTTGGAGCTCTAGAAAATAGTTGCACTCACCCATCATCCTCATCTCAACATTCCTTCGCTCCTAGAAGTGATAGCCGCATTGAATGCACAAATGACGAAGAACCAACAGTGGAGTCTTTGACCACTTGTTGGACCACATATTCTTCTTCTCAACCAAAAGACTATACCAAAGAGATAGGAAAGTCTATGCCTTGGTATCTGGGTTAGTGAAACATTATCTAGGGAAAATAAGATCAAGACACACGACTAACAAGGATAGCCTCAAATGATCCAAGCTCATAAAAGCATATAATCAACAATTCAGACATGAGCATAAAGATAGACAAATTAATTGCAAAGACATGCTATCCAAGATATGACAAAGCTCAAACTATCCTTAATCCACAATAAGGCATAGGAGCAAGCAAAGAAGCACATAGCATATCACACATCAAATATACAATCAAAAGTAAAGCATGCTAGTGAAAGCTATGGCAAGACTCATGCATCCACAATTAATAGTATGACACAAAACCATGTAAGCATAAAGCATGTTAGAGAACAAATCATGATCAAGGTATGCTAACATGGAATCAAGTAAGAATGTGGATACAAAAGCAAAAATCAACACGAGCAAGATTAATCATGTACAAAACAACAAAGCTCGTGAAGACAAATCCAAACTTATACATCCATGGAAATAAAGAACAATACCTAATACATGGATACATAAGCAAGAATCAATCATGAGCAATATAATAAAGGTACAAGACAAAGACAAGCTCATGTTGACAAACTCAAACTCATACACCCATGAAAATAAAGAACAACAATATGATACATGGATATATAAGCAAGAATCAACAAGAGCAATATAACAAAGGTACAAAACAAAGACAAGCTCATGTTGACAAAACCAAACTTATATACCCATGGAAATAATGAATAACAATCTAGTTCATGGATACATAAGCAAGATACTAGCAAAGGCATGATAAAAGATATCAAAAGAATAACACATGCCAATATGATACAAGTGAGCACAAAACAAGCACAACATGCCAAGATTGAATAATCATGAAGGTATAAGATTGCTCACAAAACATGTGAAGACACCGATCATGAAAGCACATGCCTCTTGGAGGCCATTATTGAGATGGAGAACCATCAAGAGTCCCAATCAAGTAATGAAGTCAAGATCGAATCTTTTAAGTCCATGTTCTCCAACTCGCATTCTCTGACCTACACATGAGAAAGGCAAGGTGTCCAAGTCTCTGATCCCAAAGGTTAGAGAGCAAATGCTTGGGAACCCAAACCTTGGACACACCACCACCGTAAGGCGAAACATTATGTGAGTTAACATGATGCAAATGATGATCCATACAAGAAGATCCAATATCATCCTTGAAGGCATGCCGCGAGTGGACAGCTCGATGAGGAAAACGAGGTCCATCTCTAGAAAAGCGGCGATGACCTTGCTTGAAACCACCAAGATGAGAACCAACAAAAGCATCAAAAGAACTCACACAACCTCGCCGTGGGTGTGTACCTCGATGAACAAAACGAGGTCCACCTTTTGAAAACGCAGAAATCCCGCTGGGGCAGCTGTGGACCAAAACCAAAGCCACAAAAGCCAAGTCCATGATGCCGTCCAACACCACTAGAAAAGGTGTCAAAGAAGCCATCAACAGATCGAGTCTTCGTGTTAGGCTCTTTAGTGTGCATGTCATGAGAAAACTATGCCCACTAGGAGACTTAGAAGTATGAGCTCGACGCAAATGTCTTGCACGCCTGAAACAAAAATCCACATAATGTCCATTCTTTCCACAAAATGAGCAATGGTGTAAAGTCTACTAGTAGACATGGTCCGAGAGGACGAAGCACCATTGTCACTCAAAGAAGAAGTCCTGGAAGAACTAACATCATGACTCGCCCTCGTATTTGCACTAGACTCACACATGTCATGAGAAAGACTATGTGTGTTCCTAGAGACACGATGACGCACTCGATGCTCATGTTTCAAACGCATAAAGCAAAACTCGAAAGTGTGTCCATTTTTCTTACAAAAGTGCAATGGTACTTCCTTTTGAAGATGTATTACCATTTGAAGAAGAAACACCTTTGTCTTTAGAAACTGCTGGTCAACACAAAAGAGTTCAAAAGTCTGACCTCCCAAAGAAGAGCTATCTAAAGCGAAGGTACAAAACCAACATCAAGTGACTCACTTTTAGCACAAAAGGACTCCAACTCCAATGCAAAGATGCAAGAGAAATCTTAAAAATATCAATCTCTGGAGTGAAGGCAAATACAAGAGTCACATGACTTGGCGCTCATATCATCACGCAAAGACTCAATCTCGCTCTTCAAAGAAATGCAAGATGTGCAAGAAATTAATGATGCTTTTGTATTTAGCATGCAATTCAAAGCATCAATTTCATTTCTAAACAAGCACAATTCTTGCAAGAGACTAAACCATCCTTAAGCAATTTTTCATATTCTAAGCACATGCTACAAGGGCTAGCTTTAATTTCAATAATCTCACCCTAGCATTTTCTAATTGCTCAAGGTGAAGAGTATTAGTCAATTTTAACTTCTCAAATTCAGCAAGCATGCCTACACAAGAATCACAATGATTTCTAGCCATAGATCTAAAATTACCTATTTCTAACTTAGCATTATCAAGCTCATTATGTAAGGCAACACAAGAATCACATGGCATAGAAGCATTTAATTTCAATAATTCATTTTCAGATTTTAGGCATGCAAGAGAGTTATTCATGTTCTCCATGTCTACAAGTAATGAATCATAAGCATTCATGGAGGTTTTCAAATCGGAGAGCTCATGAGACAGATCACCCTTTTCTCTTTCTAGCAATTTTATTTTCTTCATAAGAGCATGCAATTTATATTCATATGACACCAAGCCATCAATGAGTTTTTCTTTGCTCACCTTGCTTAGCTCGAGTAGGGGATCATCCTAAGAATCATCATGATCATCCTCGAAAAACTCTTCATCACGCTCATCCTCAATCGCTACGGCACATATGCCAATGGGCTCCTTCTCCTGCTCTAGCGATCTCATCCCCGAAACTAGGACAACCAAAACAAAAGAGATCACCACAAATATCGCAGGAGAAACCCTCCCGAACCGACAATACCATTATTGCATCTTCAAACGCCTTGTCATGACTCACATCAATGATAAAAGAATCATGCCAAGATGCAAGGAAACGCCACACGCCGGCACACTAATCGCCATGCTCAAAGATCCGTTAAGATCATAAAAGAGCAAACTTGGCTCGATACCACTTGTTGGACCTGGAAGGCGACTAGAGGGGGTGAATAGAGCACGCCAACTTTTTCACAAACGATCGAATTTAATACAAATCTCACTCCAATAGCTATGAAAACTATGAAGATCAATCAATCAAGCACAGCGGAAGACTTGTATTAAATCCAATCAAAACCCCGAGGCAAAACCTACAAAAACTCTTATCACTAAGTCTCGGCCCGACCGCCAAATCGGCTCGACTTTGGAATCGGTCCCACCTCTCAATACATGGGCGGTCCGACCTCTCGTAAATCGGGTCGAATGTTTTGCCTAGCGGTCGACTCTCACACGCAGGTTCGACCGATTTGCCTAGCGGTCGACCTCTTCTGGGCGGTCCGACTTTCAGCACGATGAACAGGAAAATCACCAAAACCGAATGCAAATTGATCTAATCTTTGATTCGTGCGCCCAAACTTCATGAAATTTGACACACACCTTCCTAAGGATGTCAGAACCTATTCCAAGCAACGATCGTGATGATCCTTGCCAAGATTCTGACCTTTTCCCGCTTGAGCGAAGTTAGGTCAAAACCGAGTCAAAACAAAATATGATCTTGAAACTTGCTCGTGGGTGGTTGATGATCTTGATGATCCTAGATGTATTCCCACATGTCACGCCAAGCTAGATCATGTCCGAAACCACGCAAAACTCGCGGATCAAAGAAAGACTCAAATCATCAAATAGAGAGAAAGAAAGCAAATGAACTCATCTTGAAGAAACTTTCTTTGGATTGATTTGATATGGTATTGGTTTACAGCCACTCCATCAATGGAGGACAAAGACTCAATACATGAGCACGAAATCAAATCCAACTCTCTAGAACCCTAGAGCCTCCACTCTTTTCTCCTCCCCTAACAACACAAATTAGGATTTAGATATCTAAGGGTTGAAGGGGGTGCAGCCACCTCCCTCCTCTATTTATAGTGGAGGCTTAGGGTTTCTAATAGAGTCTCCCTAATGGGCTCCCGTTAAGGCCCAAAACAAACGGGTGACACACGCACGCATTTTAAAGCGCCGTGTCCATCTCCTCTTGACCTAATCTGCTTCTCCACGCACCGCCATGCGCCGCGGGTTAGCAAAAGGTCACCAAGGCGATATTTGCAAGATTACCAAATACCCTTCTGGCCCTTCTCCAAGACCGAGTCCAGACAGCGGCACTCGCTTGCTCGCCACGTGTAGGTTGATCCAACGGCTCTCATCATGCTCGGCAAGTCTCTCTCATCCGCTCCCACCGAAACTACCATGGCACTTGCACCGACCCCGCCGCTTGATTCAACCCGGCCGCACCGAATCGCCTCGCTCGGTCACCTTTGTCTATCTTGCACCATACTTGAGTCCAATGACTTCACCCGCATCGCCGATCGTTTTGAACCTCAGCCTTCCAAGCCTAGTCCGATCATCCTTGTCGCGACTGGCCGCTGACCACCAAGCAACTCGCACAACAATAGACAAGAAAATCGAAATCGGAACAAGTTCTTCATAACTTGACCCACGTTAGTCAAAACATGCATCATGCAACACATATGACATGAAACCCATGAACTTGACTCCATCAAGCAACCATCGCCACCACACGGCCGACGACGTAGTGAAAACCTGGCCGATCACCGCTTTGGCCTGCCTCGACGCCACCACGCCCGATCGCTAACCAAGGCGATCGATCGCCACCAAAGGACTTAGCCAAAATTTCAACACCAAATCCGCAACCTCTAGAAATTTAAAACGAATAGAACTTTTGACCGAGGCTCCAAAATTATGGGACCAAGTGCGAGAATCTCCTCACTTGCCTACACACTCTATTTTTGCCCACCTCAAACTCCAATGTCACTCAACTTGCCGGTCCGACCGCTCATCGACGGCCGCACCGCTACCAAATCGGTCGACCACCACCGGCTGGCCGACCGCCAAAGACAAACCACCTGAGGTGATGGCGATCCCGACCGCCACCATGGCCTGGCCGACCGCTGAGACTCGACAGACCGAACTTGCCGAAAACTCGTGTTTCCGCAAACCTTCAACGCCATTGCCAATTGTCACATCATCCTAAGATCATGAGCATATCCTCATGATATCCACACAGCTATAAAAAGCCTCCGAGCTCCTCCTTGAGCACCTTTACAACACCCCCTTGCTTCCCCTCTGTTCTGTGAGCTCAAAACCCTAGAATCCCCAAATCGCCATTGGAGACTGTGGAGCTCTGTGGTGGCATTGGTGCTCTAGTGGTTCCTCCTTCTTTCGTTTTGCACCCTTTTAAGCTCCTTAGCCTTTTAATCATATTCCCTAACTCCATTGTTGGTCCCCGCCGCTGGGTTTGACCAATTTGGGGATCACGCGGATTGCGTCCATCAGTGGGCTTCTTCGTCCCTAGCCTCGGTAAGGTCCTCCTCCTGTCTATCCCTTGCTCCTGGACCTTCCCTGGGCCTTTGCGAAGCTATTGTGACCGCCAGGTGGTGTTCATTTTGTGCAGTGGCCCTTCATCGCCATCTTCCTTAGTTTCGCAAATCGCCTCCGCCGCCAGACTCCTCCGACTTCCTCGACCTCCTCGTGCCTCGGTAAGTTCGCATAACCCTTAGTGCTCCAAAGACCGTTAGATTAGGTCGCGCGGCTTTTTGTTGTTTTCGCTTTGCCTGCATTTCTCCTCCGCCTCTCCGGCCGCAAAGAATTTAGGCCACCCGCCGCCGAGTACCTCAATGTGTTCACATTAGTATTGCGCACGCTTTGGTATTGTTGGTTTGCGCTGTCGTGGTCGTGGTCGCCGATGACGCGCCATAAGCTAAGTGCGGCGACAGTCTTGTTGTCGTATTTTGACAAGTCCCGTGACCTCTCGATTTAATCTTAGCCGTGGTGATCTCGTAAGATTAGCTCTTAGCCGTAGGATCCTCTTTTGTAAACCTTAGTGCCAAGACCTCCCCTAGTTTTGATCTTGGCCCTTCAAGACCTCCTTAGGTTAAATCTTGGCCGTTGGGATCACGCTCAGTGTTTCCGCAAAGGACCACCATGGTTATTTTGTGAAAACCACCCTCGGGACCTCCCTTGGGGTCCTCTTTGCAAAAGACCACCCCCTGGTCTTTTGCAAAGAAAACCTCCGGACCTCCCCCTCCGCGAGTCTTAACCTTTAGGACCACCCCCGGGTAGATCTTGACCGTTCAGGACCTCCTAGTGGAGATATGAGCCGTTAAGACCTCCCTCTGCTAAGACCTTGTCTTTGTGGACCTCCCCAGTGAGATCTTGACCGTTAAGACCCCCCCCCCCCGGGGAGATCTGAGCTGTTAAGACCTCCCTCTGTTAAGATCTTGTCGTTGCGGACCTCTTCGTGTTGATCTTGACCGTTGAAGACCTCCCCCGCGAGATCTTAGCTGTCGGGACCTCCCCTCCTTTAGACCCTATCGCCCAGGACCTCCTCCGAGCAACTGACCATCTATTACCTCCTTGGAAACTGGATTGTCCAAGACTCCTCCGTTAGATCCTTAGTCAGGACCGCCCTCGCTTCTTGACCGTTAGATCTTGATCTAACGCCGCACCTCTCAAAGACGCTTGGAGTCCTTTGTGTTCGATCCTTTTGTACCGCTCATCTCTTAATATGCGCTCGATGGCGCGAGCGCTCGACCTCCGACCGAGCTCCCGCCAGGCCACTCATCTTTAGATCTCGCGGTCCACGTTGGTTGGGATGATCGGCCTCGAGGACCTCCTCATGCATGAACCGTTGGATCTAAATCCAACAGCTTGGTTCCGTTACAGCGTGGCGCGCGCTCGTTCGTCCCCGCATTTGGGCCTTTGGGTTCAAGATGAACGCCTGTGTTTTTCCTTGTTGGTTTGATTACTAGTAAATCCCGAAACCTTTTATTTGCAACCTGAAAATTGTTTTAATCTTGGAAATGTCGTAACTAATTCATTTTAATTCCTTTTTAGTTGATTCCAACGTGTTAAACTCGTTTAACTAAAGTTTAATCTAAAAATGCATTTAGCAATTGTTCCATGCCGAAAACCTTGTAAATAATATTAACTTGTTTCACCAATATTTGATATTCCGTAAATTCAATTAAAACTTGTAAAATGCATAACTTTTTCTCAGATGAATTTCATGCCCTTGTCATTGTATGAATTTCATGGGATTTGGATGACTTTGGCTTTTGAGTTTCTTTTCTGTTCTTCGCTCTATTAGTTTTATCGCTTTTTGTTAGGTTCTAAGAAATCGTTGATCTTGAATCGATCCTCTCAGCAGAAGAGCACCTCCAAAGAAGGCAAGCGCATGTAGTATCATTTGATCATATTGTTCCTATTTTTTTCAAAGTCTAATATGTTGTTTGCAAATTCTACATATGTATTGCTATCTTGTTTTAAACTATTGTCGATTAGTTGACCCATTAGATACATAATCTGTAGGCAAATGTTTATCCTCTACTACTGAGCCTAGCATTAACTTGTCGTGATTTTGGGTTCGTTGGATGATGTAACATCCCAAAGTGTCATACAAAATAAATTAAATAAAAGTTATTGTTTTATTGGATTTTCAAATTTGATAGAGTTTCATTTCTCTATTTGAATTTTTGAAATTTTGAAAGTCAAAATTTAAAATTTATTTGAAGTTCTTGAAGTTTCAGTTGGTTTGATCTGAAAATAAAATTTTAATTAATTTCTAGAATTTTCTGAGTTTTTAAAAGCTTTTTCCTAAATATTTTAAAGCCAAAATAATTTGTTTTGCAAAATTAATAGCCAATTATGAGTTGGAAATAGTTTTATTAAGTCTAAAATAAATAAGGAATTTCTGAATTTTCTCATACTTTTTAATTTATTTTGCTATTTTCTAAAGCCCTTTCTAATTATCCAAGTTAAATCAATTGAAAAACCAATTCAAAACCCTAAAATCTTTTGGGCAGAAACATCCTTGGCCCGCTCCTATTCCTTCCAGTTCACAGCCCATCCGACCCACTTCTTCACGCGCTGCACCTCTCTCTCTCTCTCCCACCGCCCGATCCCAATCGGACGGCCAAATGATCTCCACGCCACCCGCTTCTCCGCGCCATCGGTCACCATCCGACGGCTCGCGCCTTCTTCCTCCCGCGCTTTCCTCACGAGCACCCGCAGACGCCGCCATTAGCTCCGCATGGAGCTCCATCTCCGCCGCATTTCTCTCCCCTTTTCTTCGCGCAATCCCACGCATTAAAACCCCCATATCTTGCAGCCCCTCCTTCCGGCCACTTTCCCCTCCCTAGCGGCCGCAATCGCCGGAGCCACTCCATCGCCGTCGAGATCTCCGCGCGCCCAACCTCCTCGCTCTGGCCTCCTTCGGCCCCTATAAATAGTGCACCGGGTGCGCACCATTCTCCTCACCCCGCCACCATCAACCATTCCTCCTCTCCCCTCCTCGCTCGCCGGATTTCAAATCTTCGCCGGCCGAGCGCTCGCCTCAGTGACGCAATCAACGACGTCCCGGCCCCGCAACCACCATCGACGGCTTCGTCGCATCGTCGCCTACGCCATGCGCGCCTCCGCCTCGCCCGAGCGCCACCGTACCTCGCCGCCGCCGTGAACCCGAACTTCACCGCCGCCTAACCCTTCGCCGCCGGCCATCCTTGCCTACTCCGCCACCGCTGAGGTAAGCAACAGGTTCCCCGTGATCTCCTCTACCAATTGGTACCTCGTCGCGAAAACGCCGCCGATCGCTGCCTTTGAACCCGAAAGGCCGCTCGCCCGCCGGCACGACGCAGCACGCCACCGTGGCGCCACTCGGCGCTTTGTGTGCGTGGTCGCCATGTGGCGCCCACGTGGCCGCTATGCATAGCAAGCCACGCAGCCCCGCGACGCCGATCCACCGTGGACTTAGTCCATGTGAGCCGTGAGACCGACATGTGGGTCCCACATGTCAAAATTTCTTTAAATTCTTTGAAATTCTAAAAATCCAAGGGCTGATGTCAGCATGGCATCATAAATCCCTTTTTCAGTACAAAAATAATTCTAATAAATCAGAAAAACCCTAAATCCTATCATTTCATGTATTTTCAATCTTCCCAAGCCCTTATCTTTTGCATCCGAACTCCGAATGAGCCCATTCAAATTTCTAAATTTATCTAAATTCAAGATCTAGCTAACCAAATCAAAATTATTTAATTTGGAGTTCATTTGAATTATTATTTGAATTTGGCTTATTTCGCGATTAGATTTCGACGACTTCAGAGAGTCAGATTTCGACGACGATTGAAGAGCACCTAATAAGATTGATTTTGACTGTATGATCATCGTGATTGTACACCTGGACTTCCTGGAGGCAGTACTTGTGAGTACCAGGTGATTTGTTAAGGAAAACAACATCACCTCAAGCAAGGCAAGTTATACCCTTGATCATATTGATCCCATTATTTCAAATTATTTATATTCTGTTTTAAATTATTACTGTATGCATATGTTGATACAATGATTTTAATTCCCTGTTTTAATTGCCTAGTTATTCCAATTTCCTTGTATGACCAATATGAATGTTGAACGTGAATACCTTGTCACCATTAGACAAAATGATACTAAAATTAATCATATATTTAGCCAATGCGTAGATCAAATCTGTATTTGGGAAGTTTTTAGCCAAATCTTCCAAATTTGATTTAAATTGGTTCTGTGGTATTGTTTTACCATAGAAGGTTTAGAAAATGTTTTTACTTGGAAAATAAAATGAAAATGGGTTTGGACTTGGACGAAATGGATGATTGGTGGTGCAAGTTCATGCACGCTTAACTGTTAGGTTAAGGCCTAGGGTTTTATTTGGAAGACGCCAAGTCGCTTAAGGACCGGTCTTCGAGCGCATGATGCTATGCCTTATCGCACTACCACATGTCCTCAGTGGGCGGACTGCCAACTAATTTGCAACATTTCATTGTTAGTGTGCCATTTTGGTGTGTGGGTGTCGGTTAGACAAGATTCCCACTTGGCGCAAGAGGGATTTGGCGGATGGTTAGTCCAAAGGAAGTGAAACCTTAGCGGGCATAACTACTTTGGAATGACGCATTGTAAAGGCCTCGTGATAATCACTTAGTCGCACACCTTCGGAAGTGTGTCAGACGGACATTAAAAGTTGATTATATCTTGTAGGTAAAGTTGTATAACCTCTGCAGAGTGTAAAACTATTCGAATAGCCGTGTCCACGGTTACAGACATGCTAGCAACACTACTCAAAGTTAGACTTCGATTTTGTTTGAAAAATATTTCTTCAAAACTGGTTCATCCAAATGGGAATTGGGCAGGAAGCCATGTTATAGGAGGGTGTCCTTCACCATTCATATGTGAATATTATCTGACCATGAAATTGAGAATTTATAAAATAAATTTTGGTTATAAAATAACTGCTTTGGAACTTAGTACAAGTATTTAAAGAAAATACCGCTTTATGCAAATCAACCAAAAAGCCATCCTTTGTTACATCCATATATGCATGTCATTCTATTATGTGACGGGTGTATCTTGCGAGTACGGTAGTTGTGCTTATACTTGCTTTATGCAAACAAAATTTCAGAGGAGAAAGACTTCACTGCAAGTTTGGATCGTGACGACTAGGCCGCTACCCCAATCGATTGCCTGTGGCAGATTGCTGGACTCTACTACATCTTCGTCTTCCGCTGTGTTTATTTTATTGTTGGCCTGTAAGCCTCCTTTGTAATTTAACCCTGTTGGTATTTATTAATAAAGTTGTGATATGAATTTGTTACCATATTTGTTTACTGTGTGAACTAGCGACTGATCATAGGACTAGTTCAGTTATGCACAGAGGATTCGGGAGTATTAACTCCCGGGTCTGACAGATGAGCCCTTGTCACTTAGTAGTTTTCGAGTAATGTGCTTAGCCGTACTTAGCTACCAGTAGAAATGGGCGGTTATCGACTTGTTGATAACCTTGATCACACAAACACTTATTATGACTTTATTTTCAGCACCTTGTGCTATGATTATTTGAGCAAACTAAAATTAAAAATAAAATGATTTGGACTTGGGCACAATGGTATGTTGGTGTGCTTTTGGGTGTGACTGGAATGGTGCCCGAGTCAACAAGGACCGGATTACTTGCGCCATTGATCCAAGCACTTTTGCGTGCTAACCACACTAGAGGGTATGAGATCTCTCTTGACTTAGTACTTTGGCGTGTGTTGTCTACGAGTCGCAGGAGGGTGTGTGTGGGTTGTGTTGTGGTAAAATAAAGTGGTTTTATATGTGGGAGCATTGTAGTTGTCCAGAAGCTTTACCCCGGGTGGGTAGTTGTCTTTCGGTTTTACAATGTAAGTGTATGGACTTCTATCCATACGAGCGGCTCATAATTGATACATAATATTGGAAATGTCACGTAGGATTTAGCCGTGCCGGCATACCTTTGGAAGTGTGCTAATCTTGTGGCTTAAAGCGTCCAAGTGTGGGTACATTGGTACACCCTCACAGGTTAAAACTATTCGAATAGCCTCGCCCTAGGTTATGGACACGCTTGGTTATTTCCGCAAGAATTAGACTATAACCTTTTAATTAAAACTTGATGGGTGGTACGAATCGGGGATTCGTGCTATGTTGTGGTGGCTATTGGGTTAGTCACCTCTAGGTTGTTACTTATGATATTTATTGTTACCTCGATGTTATTTCAATGATTAAAAACAGATTTGATAAATTGCCTTCAATCTATTACATTATTGCAAATGAAAATTGCTTTATGCGTCCAATTATCCATATAACCATCTTCCTTTGTTGCAGCCTTCATGTAGCTATGTATAGACTTGTTACTCGTAAGTCTTACGAGTATATTTTTGTACTCACCTGCATTGCTTGTTGTGTGCAGAGGAGGAAGTGGACCCCCAAGGGGCCTACTTCTGTGAGTTGTGCTGCGGTAGGTGCGACTAGCTTGATGACCCGGTCGGTTGCTTTGTGGGTTATGGCTAACCGGTCGTCTTTTGTTCATAGCCATCTTATGGCACTTTTGCTTCCGCTGTTATTGTTACTTTGATGTCATTTGGCCGGTCGGCTCTTTTGTAATAACTCTATATATTGTATGTCGTTTGCTAGACTTGTTATTGTGATGCATGGAATTGATGCATGCTTTTGTAAAGATGTATGTGTGTTGCAATTCTGGGAAGCACATGTCCATCGAGGCACGGTGTATTTTGTTTGTGATGCTAGAGCTAAAGGAAGGCTAAGTATTACAAGCTAAATAAACCAGGTTTAGGGTTTAGGGTTTAGGCAATAGAAAATATCAAATGAACTCAGAAATTTTTTAGAAAAAACTAGAAAATATATCTGAGCATATAGAACCCAAATAAAATAGTTTTGACAATAGTTCATGTTGGGATTATTCATGTTAAATGATTTTGATATTGAAAGTCTATGTTTAAGCTTTTGAATTAATTTCAAATAAAAACCAAATGGTGAATTTTCTCCTTACTAACTATTAAAAGATTTTTAAAGCTCAGAAAATTGGGATGTTACAACTACCTATCGGCACACGATGAAAGCAAAGGTGGGACGATTTCTCTCACGCGCAGGTAAACCCTTCTTTTATTAGTTAAGATAAGAGATTAGATTAGTAGTTGTTCGATCGTTCTCGCGTTGGTCCTGGGCCTGCGTTAACACTTGTTGTTTGTAACCTGCTTTCTTCTTAATGAAATGACACAATGTTCTTGCGTGTTCTAAAAAAATACTCCAGCTTTATGTTATTGAAAATGATGCAAGGTTTCAAAATGCTTCCAAAATCTGTTTTCATGTCAATAAACACTCAACTATATTGTTCGAGTTCAATCAAAGATTGAAATGGTCCATCTATGTAAATTAAGAACCCAACTCAACAACACTATATTAAACATGACAAGTCATCATCTAAATCAGAGTTACAGCCAATATAACTTATATATGCATGTATGTGCCACGCTAGCAACCACTCTTAATCTCCTTAGTTGGCATGTCACCAACTGAAGTGGCACATAAATTGAGTCTTGATGGTGACTCGAATGCTAGCTAGAGTGATGACACATTGGGTTTGTGCCAAGGTGGCTGGCTACATTTGCAAAGATGAACTGATTTGGACTTGATTTAGACTCTTAAAATATGTGTTGTCATTTGACAAGAAAGAAAATTTGGAGTTTGATTTTCTTTTAAATGTAGATGTTTAGGGATTATCCTTTACAATTGAATTGGTTTTTACTTATCAAGAAAGACGATGTCCTATGCACCATGTGTAACACTCCAGCCAAACATTGAGCCTAGAATATCACCTAACTACTCTTGCTACCAATTTAATCCTTAATTTAACAATAATTCCAACACGCATGCATGGAACAAAAACCCATCCATGGGCCACAAGTGAATTAATTAAAATATAATAAATGCATAAAAGGATAAAAGTTCACAACTTGGTCACATGCGCCAAGAACGCTCGAGATACGTGCACTTGAGAAACGCCTGGGATACCCGCACTCGAGAAATGCTTGGGATGGCACAATTTAATTATGACATCTAATGCACGTAATTACGTAATCTTCACAACTGCTGATTCTTGATGGAGAGAAGTTCTGGACAACAGTACTCCTGAGGTCATAACGTTTTACTCGCTTATCCAAATTTAATGATCTTAGACTCTCTCATAATCTAAGGAAACTATCTACAACTTTCCTAACTAGGCCAACCCATGATTCTTGATGGAGATACCCCAAAATCCCTCTATAAAGCTCTGCAATACAACTTAACGAACTAGGGCACCATGAAGCTTCTAACTCCCATGATCAAACCAATCTAAATCATGAATAAACATCAATCTAAGATCAAACTAGGGTTGATCATCTAATTACCCATGAAAATCGACGACGATCACGGGCGGAGCGCGAAACCTAGCTTTCCTTCCTTCTTTATGTTCTCCTTCTTCCTTCCTCCCCTTCCTTGCTTCTCCTTCCTGCTTGTTCCTTATTCCTTGTCTCTCCTTCGCATCCACCACCACCACCAGCGGCAAGTGGCTCGGCAGAGAGGGAGGCAGGGCGCAAGGGCGGCAAGGGCATCGGACAGGGAGGTGGTAAGGGCGTAGGGCGGCAAGCGACGACTTGGGGGAGGTAGGGGGCTTGGGGTGTGAGGGGAGGTAGGGGCTAGGTCTTTTGGCCGGCTCCCCCCTCTCCTTCTTATGTGGGTGGCCGAGTCTAACTCGGACTCAGTTGGGGCCCAAATCGGCCCACATACTCCCTCCTTTCCCCTCTAAATCCCGAAAACTAATACTTTTAGCCCAATTCTCTTTTAATCCGCTTTCTATCCTTTTCCAATTCTTTTATTTAAAATGGGGTATCACACCATGCATGTAAATACCTTACAAGTACATGTCAGCAATTTTTTTATTGGTTCTCTGAATAAGCCAATGGCAGATGTGTAGAGTGGTTGTGTGGCCAATTGGTTCTGAAATTGCGTAAAAGTAGATTGTGCCTTTTCTTTTGAAAAACAAAACGACTAATACAAAATTTGCCATGACATTGTCGATGTCAACCTTGCCCAACTCAAGTTAAGAATTCCACACAATAATAGAAAGCACGATAATGAAAGCACTTCAAATTAGAATTCCACACAACAATAATATATTTGGTTGTTGAACAGTATCCATGCTATTTTGTAACTGAAAGCACACTTTATAAATTCATATTAGTTTCAGATTTGCTTTCTGAGACTATCCGAATTTGCATTCATCAATTATAGTATATCATTATTTGATCCATTTCACTCTAGTCGTTCTTGAACTAGTTGAAATCCAGAATAAATCGAATCATTGAAGCATCACTAGCATCACCCTTATCCACCCAATTTAAAAATTCCATGCAATAATGGAAGCACAATAATAAAAGCACTTTAAATTAAGAATTCCTTACAAGAATAAATATATTCTTGTTGATGGTACCCACGCTATACTCGTAAGTCGTAACCAGTGTTGCATTTAATAAGTTTTAGCTTCATGTTTTCCTTTTTCAACATCCAAATTTATATTCATAATTCATGATATACCATTATTCAATCTAATTTCACCCTGTCATTCTCAAAACAGTTGTTAAAAGCATAGCCAATGGAACCCTTGCTCAACCAAAATTAAAAAAAATCCACAGAACAGCTAAAACATAGTGGTATAAATCGCTTCAAATTAATAATTCCATACAACAATCAACATGTTCTTGTTGTAACAGTATCTACACTACATTCATAACCGGGTTCACATTTAATTAATGGGAGGTTCAATTATTTGCCACTGTACTTTCAGATTGTGGTAATTCGAGATTTGCCACTATTGTGAAGTATGACGTGTGGGTCCCGACCCACACGTCCATACTCACATAGAGTGGCAAATTCAATTTCACTGATTGCAGTGTAAATAATGAATTATCTCTTAATTAATCTATATTATTTTCATTTTTTATTTTGCAAACTATCCAAATTCGTACGTATCATAGTATAAATTTTCTCTACTCTTTTTGCCTTGGTCTTTTCTCGAACCTGCCATGCTACATTCATAACTAAAGATGCATCCTTCGAATACCCAACTGAAGATGGGTATATCCATGGAAGTACCCCGGACGTCACGCACGCCCAACCTAAATAAAGAATTCCACACGATAATAGAAGAACAACAATGCAAGCACTTCAAATTAATACTTCCACACAACAATCAATATATTTTTGTTGTTAACGGTATCCATGCTATATTCATAATCAAGATGCATCCTTCGAATACCCAAATTAGGATTTCCAACAATAATGTAAGCATAGCAATACAAGAACTTCAAAATAACTTACATGACAAATATTTTCTTTTTCTTTTGTTAACGATATCCATTCTATGTTGGTAATTGAATTCACATTTAATACAAGATAGTTTTCACCTCGATCGCCCTTGCCCAATCCAAATTACGAATTTGACGCAAACACGATAATGAATATATTTTACATCATGATCCATGCTATGCTTGTAACCAAATTCAATTAAACACTACCCAATTTAAGAATTCCACATAATTATGGAAGCACCGTAACGAAAGCACTTCAAATTAATAATTCTACACAACAATCAATATATTCTTTTTGTTGTTAACGGTATCCATGCGATATTCATAACTGAAGTTGCATCCTTTGAATAGTATAGTAATATAAGTACTTCAAAATAATACTTCTACATAGCAATCATTTTTTTTTGTTCATGGTATCCATTCTATGTTGGTAACCAAATTCACATTTAATGAGATATTTTTGCCTCGGTCGCCCTGCCCAACCCAAATTACGAATTTGATGCAAACACAGTAATCAACATACTATCCATGCTATGCTTATAACTGGATTTATGCTTATAACTGGATTTAATGGAACACAACCCAATTTAAGAATTGCACACAGTTACGAAAGCACGGTAAATAAAAGGACTTCAAATTAATAATTCCACACAACAATCAATACACTCTGTACTCGTACTATACCTGCAACCTGATTTAATAGGACACAACCCAATTTAAGAATTCCACACGATCACGTAAGCATGGTAATAAAAAGAACTTCAAATTAATAATCCTACATGACAATTAACACATTTGTTTTTTACTGCTAACGGTGTCCATGTTACATTCATATCCGAATTCACATTTAATATGAGCTAAGTTTCACCATGCTCCCCTGCCCAACCAAATAAAGAGTTTGACGCAAATAAGGAAGCACAGTTGCGAAAACACTTTATAAAGAATTCCACGCGGCAATTATTATAGTTTTACCGTTTATGTTATCCATGCTATCACAATCTGATTCACAATTAGTACACATTTGATTTCGAGACCATCCAAATTCGTATTCCTAAGTCCTAATATCCCGAGGTTAATCCGTTTGGTGACTCTGCTTCTGCTTTTCTTCTGCTGCTGCTGCTGCTGCTGCTTCTTCATTTTGGCGTCTGGCGAGGGTGACTCTGCTTCTGCCTTCCCGAAGCAGCTGGAATCCGTCGAGGCACCGGCACCGCCCACGTCACCGATCCTTCGAATACCCGGAATACCCGTCAGGCCCGGACACGTGCACGCCCCCGCGTCGCGATCACGGCCGTCCAACTGTGCCCTTGCACGATCCAACGGGCATAGTCCGACAAGGGTTTTGCCCGCGGGCTACAAATAGCGCTCCTCCCATTCCCCGCCGCCTCCTTCCTTTCTCTCTCCTCACGCCGCAGTTGGGAGCCAGCCCCCAACCCTTATCAAACCCTAAACCAAAAAATACCACAAAAAAATCCGCAAAAACCCGAAAAAACACCAAATCCTTCGGTCGGAGATGGCGGCGCAGGCGCAGGCGGCGAGCTCCGCGTCGGAGGGCGGCGCCCCGGCGGCGGCGGCGGCGGCGGCGGCGGCGGCGGCCGCGGCCGCGGCGTTCCCGACGACGTCGCTGTACGTGGGGACCTCGACGTCAGCGTGCAGGACGCGCAGCTCTTCGACGTCTTCGCCCAGGTCGGCGGCGTCGTGTCGGTGCGCGTCTGCAGGGACGTCACCACGCGGAGGTCGCTCGGGTACGCCTACGTCAACTACAGCAACCCCACCGATGGTGAGAGAACCCCGTTTCTGATCCCTCTGCCGGTCAGAACCCCGTATCCGATCCCTCCGCCGGTCGATTAGTTTTTTTTGCGCGTCTAGGGTTTCAATCGAGTTTATTTTTAGGCGTCTAGGGTTTGGAGCGGTCGGATTTGGGGCGGTTAGGGTTTTGATGCTGTTTCGTCGATCGGTGGCTACGGTTGGTGTGTTCATTGCGGCGGGGTGGTTAGTGTTTTGATGCGGTTAGTGTCTGATATGCTGTACTTTTTTTTTTCAAGGCAGAAAGGGTTTCGCTGGTCGACGAACAGTTTCAGGACGGAAATTGTAATTTTTTTACAGCAAAAAATGTTGTTCTATATCACTTAATTTGGAGGTTTAGGACTGTTGCTTACTTAGACGTACTAGTTTCCTTTTCTGGTATGTTCCCTCGGGTATGTGGATGTCCACAAGTCTGGAGTGTATTACCTAAAACTGTGAAGCATACATTGTGATAAAATTAATTTAGTTGATGTGCGTCTATGTTTAGGGAAGGCATATGTTTGCCCTATTCATGCATTTAGCTATCATGATTTCTGATTTGTGGAAATAGTAATTGATGTTGCCCTGGTAGTTACATTTAAGAAATTGTTTCCATGACATCGAGATGTTACAACTGATTTTTCTCTTGTCACTTTTTCCTTAAGATGTATCTATTCCTTTTCTTATAGAGCCATGTGCATGCATCTTCTTGCTTTGTCTGTAAGGCTTTTATTTTCTAATAACTCTGCTTCATTTTTTAGTGGTTTTGTACTGATATTGAGGTATCTTGCAGCTGCACGGGCGCTGGAAATGCTCAACTACACTCCTATCAATGGGAAACCTATCAGGATAATGTATTCTAACCGTGACCCCAGCTTGCGCAAGAGTGGCGCAGCAAATATATTTATTAAGGTTTGTTTGTATATTCAATATTCTGAATGCTATTGTTGACTTGTTGGTTATGTTGCCTGACTTCCTAACTTTCATGTTTGCAGAATCTTGATAAGTCAATAGACAACAAAGCTTTGTATGATACGTTCTGTGTGTTTGGAAACATTCTTTCGTGTAAAGTCGCAACAGATGCTTCTGGAGAATCAAAGGGCTACGGCTTTGTTCAGTTTGAGCAGGACGAGGCTGCTCAGGCTGCTATTGATAAACTCAATGGGATGCTTATGAATGACAAGAAGGTGTATGTTGGGCCTTTCATTCGTAAGCAGGAGAGGGATAATGCACCAGGCAATGTCAAGTTCAATAATGTTTATGTAAAGAACCTATCTGAGACTACCACTGAGGATGACTTGAAGGAAATCTTTGGAAAATTTGGATCCATAACTAGTGCTGTTGTAATGCGGGAAGCAGATGGAAGATCCAAGTGTTTTGGATTTATCAACTTCGAAAATCCAGATGATGCTGCTCAGGCTGTTCAAGAGTTGAATGGCAAGAACTTTGACGATAAGGAATGGTATGTTGGAAGAGCACAGAAGAAGTCAGAAAGAGAGATGGAACAGAAAGAGAAGTTTGAAAAGAACCTTCAAGAGGCAGCAGATAAGTATCAAAACACTAACTTGTATCTGAAGAACTTGGATGATAGCATCGATGATGAAAAGTTGCGTGAACTTTTTGCTGAGTTCGGCATTATTACTTCCTGCAAGGTTTGCTTAAATTTTCACCTACTGATGCATACATGACTTTATGCTTCCCAATTTCTGGTACTAATTGAAACTATGTCATAGGTCATGCGGGATTCAAATGGTGTTAGCAGAGGTACTGGATTTGTTGCTTTTAAATCTGCTGAAGATGCTTCCCGAGCTGTAAGATGGATTTGTAATCTTTGTACATAATTTTTAGTGTGCCTTTGTGGGAAAACAAATTAAATTTATTTTTCTTGTGGTGATTTCTCCCATGTAGCTTATGAAATGAACAGCAAGATGGTTGGCAGCAAACCACTTTATGTTGCGCTTGCACAGCGCAAGGAAGACAGGAAAGCAAGGCTGCAGGTGAGAATCTTTGTTGGGTGAAATGGTGGGATGCCTGATTGTCAGTTTTTCATGGTTCTCTTATCCTCCTATTTGATGCAGAATTTCAAGCTATGTGGAGAGTATTTTCTCACCTAGTTTGTCAACAAATCCTATGCAGATGCAAATATTTTTATATGTATATATATAACACTGCAGATATGCTATCTAATTGTTCCCATTATTTAATTTATGGACATACTGTTTTTTTATGATACTAATGCATAGTAGCTAAATAATTTTTCTGAGATGTCAAACTCTTAATATGCAGTTGTAATATGAATATTTTAGATTATAAATTGAATTGTTGTGCTTTAGTGAATTTGTCTTCACTCACATGACTTCTATGCTCTTCAATTATAGTATGATGTCTGTCACTCATGTTGCTGTTTGTTACAGGCACAATTTTCACAATGCGTCCTGTTCCAATGGCTCCTTCAGTTGGCCCTCGCATGCCCATGTTTCCTCCTGGTGTTCCTGGAGTTGGTCAGCAACTGTTTTATGGTCAGCCACCTCCAGCGTTTATCAACCCTCAGGTGAGTAGTGTTAATGTTTATGACGGATCTAGGGTTTGTCATCTAGCTAAATAGAAAGTTAATTTAGTAACATTAATGTTCTTTTGGGTTTTTCATGTGATCGTGTTCTGTTAGAGGCATAGTGTTAACTTTTTCTCTCTGGTCTTACTCCTGACCCATGCTTTGATGTAATTTTGTGCCATTGTAACTAAGTTACCAGTCTGCTTTCGTACCAACCAATGTATTCAACGTTTTGTTGTTTCTTGGTTGCCATTAATCCTACTGTTCCAACTGCCAGTATTAGCTGAAAAAATCTTGGTCAAGGGCACTTGTTAGATGGAGGTGGACAAATCTTAAAGGTATTCTTGTCTGAAGAGCACGTTGGTCCTAGGATATGATATTTAGGAGGCACTGTTCAATTGTTATTCCTCATCTTGTTTGGTTTGAGGAATATAGTGAATTGGTTCATCATTATACCGTTCCTCATGTCTACAACATCAATAGAAAACGAAAATAAGGTTATGTCACAACTCATTGGATGACATCATGAAGGTCCAACCCATCCTTGGATTGACACCATTCCTTATATCAAGCATCCCTATAGTAGCTTATATTAGTCTTCACATGTTTTAGTTTGATAGTGTTTAGCTTATAGTATTTGCACAGGCTGAAGTCGGTACAGAGTAATGAAGGTTTTGCCATTGGTTGCTATTTTAGTGTCCTACCTGTGCTTTTATGTTATTTATGAAACACCTTCTCTTGTGTTAGAATAAAATGGTATATGTAAAGTTAAGCGGACTATCTGTGCCTTAAATTCAAGTGATAGTAGGGTAGTGATAGTAGGGTTAACTCGATGTTACGGCTGATGCTTTTATTTTCTCTTTTGGTTCCTTCCTTAGATGTCCACAGCTGTTCTCCCTAATTTCCTTGTTTTCTGGAGATTACTTGTCACTGCTTATCTCTCTTTTGTCTAAGTAAAATTTGTTGTTTTTATGTGTTATTGACATATAAGTTTGTTTATGCATAGAAAATGACAAAAAAGCCAGCAGAAAAAAAATGAATTGATTAATGTCTTCTATGTTGCCTTTACTCTGGTTGACTGATGTATTGGCATTCTGCATTTTCAACATTGCACTATGTAGCATTTTCTCATTTAGTTTTGTAGTACAACATGTTGGCCGTTACTACTTATATAACTTCTTATGGTTGATAAGAAAACATGCAGCGCAAACTACAGTTTTGCTTGCTTTCTGTTGTGTTCCATCATGTAGGAGTAGAATTCTCTTAATGCTTTGTAGTGCAATATATTTGTACTTGCATCTTGGGTTGATAAAACTGTGCTCTTTTTTAGGCTGGATTTGGCTTCCAGCAACCCCTCATGCCTGGTTTGAGGCCAGGTGCAGGCCCAATGCCAAACTTTATCATGCCTATGGTTCAGCAAGGACAGCAACCACAGCGCCCAGCTGGTAGGCGTGCTGGTGCTGGTGGAACCATGCCAATGGGTCAGCAACAGGTATGCTGCACATAGTTATGCTTTCTTCGTTTGGTCAATACTAAATGATTTATTGTTAACATTCAGTCTTTACCTTTGCTTTAACATGCCCTTAGGTACTTAGATCCTTTTATAGGGGGGACACTATTTTTCTAAAGAAGTATAGAACCATACTCTGAAATTCATGTATGCTGCAGATGATGTCTAGGGGTGGCCGTGGCTACCGCTATCCTACTGGACGTGGTATGCCTGATCCTGCTTTGCATGGTGTTGGGGGGGGTGTGATGCCATCCCCATATGAGATGGGAGGAGGGATGCCTATGAGAGATGCTGGTGCGTCACAGCCTATTCCAATTGGAGCATTGGCTACTGCACTGGCTAACGCAGCCCCTGATCAGCAAAGAATGGTACGGGAACTATGTGTCCTGTTTTCTGTGCATTGCTTTTTTTATCGGGGAAGACATTTTTTCTTGAACTTTTTTGACCTTGTATTGTTTATAATTGCAGATGCTTGGTGAGAACTTGTACCCTCTTGTTGATCAGCTGGAGCGTGACCAGGCTGCCAAGGTGACTGGCATGCTTCTGGAGATGGATCAGACTGAGGTGCTGCACCTGCTTGAGTCGCCAGACGCTCTGAAGGCCAAGGTTGCTGAGGCCATGGAGGTTCTCCGCACCGCTCAGCAGATGCAGACCACACCTGAGCAGCAACTGGCTTCTCTCTCGCTGAATGACGGCACCGTCTCTTCCTAAGCAGAACCGCCGACAATTTTTGCTCCATATCTATCTCATCTAGACTTTAATTGACCTGGTTACTTGGTTTACTGGAGATTTAGCTTTTATCAGTAGTTGAACTAGGGGTTCTAGGCTTGCGTGGATTGGTTATTTTGTTGAAGTTATTATCAGGATGTTACTGAAATTATCTGGCTTTTTTCGTATATTTGTGGGCATTGTTTGGTGATAATTGCTTGTTGGTTCTTTGTGATGTGCTGTAGTATTTGTGTAATCGTGTGGACATGATGGCAGGACGGAAGCTCAGACTGGCACTTCTCCAAGAATGTCATGGGCTACTTCCTGGTAGTTGTGTAGCCTCTGTCCACCCGGGTTCTAGAGCAAATACTGCATAATGCTGTCTACTTACAAAATCGTAACCCCATGAGGCCCAGTCTCCAGTACACACCCGTTAGTACCGTAAAGATGAATTATATGTAAATGCAAACGCCAAAGCTGCAACTTTGGTTGGTTGGTTGCTTATATCCGGCTATACGACCTGGTACATGTATAGGATAGTCTTGGAGAAAAGATCATCCACGTTGCTTCAACTGAAGCATTCCATTTTGGAAAGGTGGAATACAAATATACAATATAGAGGAATTAGACGCTAAAGTATCCAAACGACTTTGGTTGCTTGAACTAAGTATCCCATTCTGGGAAGGTGGGATGCTGTAAGTATCATGGCGATATGCTCACAATCTAAAGTTGAAGATGACACTTTAAAATACGTGTGTAAGTTAAACCCATTTGTGTGTAGGTTTAACAGGTGCCCATTAGGAATATACTTTTAGAAGCTATCCTCCACTATAAATAGGGGAAGGTACTGGTTGTGCACCTCCCAACCTTTCAATTGAAAAAACCCTAGTTTTGTGTTTAGGGAGAGGATAGTGGAGAGGTTATGGTTCTAGAGAGTTGGATGGATTGTGTGTTACTCGCTGGACTCTTGCTCTTGGTGATAGCAAGATCCTTACTCTCATGGAGAGGATGACACTTGGAGATGGGGTAAATTTTTTTTGGTTTATTTCTCACACAATGCCATGCCAACTTTGAGGGTTGGGTATACATATTTATAGGTCGCTACTCACCAAGCATATGTCAAGATGCTAGTCTAAGATGCTAACAACTGTCCTAGATGCTGTGTCCTCTAAGATGCTAACAACCCGTCCTAGATCTCTGGTCAAGATGTTGTCCTAGAGATGCTAACAACCAGTCAAGGATGCTGTCCTTTACAAAAGCAAAAAGCCGACACAAAAGCCGACACAGAAAGCCGACACAGAGACTTATCCATCATTCTCCCCCTAAGTCTTGTGTGTCTCCTTGTGAGGAATCTGAGCCATCCCGATCCTAGAGCAGAGCGTCGTCCTTGATTCCCACGCGGGCCTCCCCAAACTTGACGAGCCTCGAGCGCTGAGTCACGCTCGGAGAAGAACTCCCGCCGCCCGGTCATGTGGTGGGTGTCGCCGGTGTCGAGGCACCACCCGTCGGTCTTGCTGTTGCCGGAACTTTCGCCGAGGAGGGCGTGTGCTTTTGGCTCGTCAAGGTGGAGGAGCGGGTGCGGCGGTGCCCGAGGTGGTTCGATGCTCGCCGAGCAATGAACGAGCCGGCCGCTCCTCCTCCTCCGCTGCGCGACGTGAGCCTGGCCGCGCCATGGCTGCCGACAATCTTGGCCCATGACGGGCTTGTCGCGAGCTGTAGCAAGAGTCGTCTCGTCGGCTCTTGCTTGCAGCCAGCGCCGCCACGGCGCCTCCATGGTCACCACCTCGGCACGTCCTCGCGCCATGCACAGGTGTCTTTGCGCGCTTGCCGCGCTTGCCACGCTTGTGGCGCGTCGTGGAAGAAGGCTCCCCTTCTTCCTGTCACCTGGCCAGCCCACTTGCTCCCGAGTGAGGAGGAGCTTCCGCCAATGGTGACGGGTCCCGAGAGGAGCGTGGCTCATCATCGCCGACGACCTTGAGGCGACCTATCGCCTCCTCGATCGACATCGTGGAGAGGTCCAGCAGAGATCGGATCGAGCGAGCCATCCGCTTGTACTTCTCGGGGCGCAGCTTCTCCACGCTCTCTCCTGCGCCGTAGGTGTCATCGCCGAACCGCACCACCGCAGCGAGTGTTGAGACGAGAGCAAAGTCATCGGCGTCCTCACCGGCTTGAAGGCCGTTCTCCCACTCCGTCGCGAAGTGCGCAGGTGTGGACTTGCGGCGCGCCGCTGCCGATCGTGAGGCGGCGATGGCGTCCCAAGCCTCCTTGGCGATCCGCTTGTTGGAGAGCGAATCGCATCTCGGCGATCGCTGCGGCGATGAGAGCATCCAGCGCCGTCGATCTGGTTGTAGTCGCCGTGCATCGCATCCCACATGTGCCGCACTGGAGCCTCACCTTCATCACCGCGCCCACTCGACGTGGTTGGCCTTGGTGAGGTAGGCCACCCACCGCGCCGGTGGCGTCCCGACAACGACACGAACCCGTGGTAACCACGGTGCCGTCCGGGAGAGAAGCCACGCCGCCTGTGAAGGCGCGCTCTCTATCGACCCGTCGCCGCCGTTGTCGTGCGCGCCTCTTCCAGGAGCGCCACCGTCGAGCGCGCCTCCTGCAGGAGCGCCACCGCCATGCGCGCCTCCTCCAGGAGCGCCACCAGCGCGACCGCGCCTGTCTGGACTGCCGCCAAGCTCGTGGGCATGCACGGCTGCCCATCGCGCGCCCGCCGCTCTGTGGCTCCCTCACCGTGTCGAGGTTTGCATCGACGCCATCGTCAGCGGAAATGGAGCTACTGACGCTGCCGCGCAGAGCCTCGACCTCTGCTGTTGCCGCACGCGCTGCATCTGCTGCCGCCGCTGCTTCCACCTCTGCCACGCTCTGCCCGGCTCGCTGTGCCCGCCTCCGCGCCCTTTCGCGGCTGCGGCGTCTCGCCACCGCTTGCTCGCGGCGCTTTGCGCGTGGCGAGCTTCGGCCGTCGGCCGACGCCGCGTGCTCGAGGCGACCGAAGGCCGAGATCGCCTGCGGACATGGCGCGCTATCGGGGTTGTTGCGTGGAGAGGGTCGCTTCGATGAGTGTTGCTCGTCTCGGAGAGGAGTGAGCAGCATACCGAGTCGCTGCTGCTCTACGGGTTGAAATTTCTGCAAGGCCGGAGAAGGAGATGAACAGGAGATGCTCAGGCTACAGGATAGTATAGCTCCGATACCACTTGTTACACGCTGGACTCTTGCTCTTGGTGATAGCAAGATCCTTACTCTCATGGAGAGGATGACACTTGGAGATGGGGCAAATTTTTCTTGGTTTATTTCTCACACAATGCCATGCCAACCTGAGGGGTTGGGTATACATATTTATAGGCTGCTACTCAGCCAAGCATATGCCAAGATGCTAGTCTAAGATGCTAACAACCTGTCCTAGATGTTGTGTCCTCTAAGATGCTAACAACTTGTCCTAGATGCTGGTCAAGATGCTGTCCTAGAGATGCTAACAACCAGTCAAGGATGCTGTCCTTTACAAAAGCAAAAAGCCGACACAGAAAGCCGACACAGAGACTTATCCATCATTGTGTGCTATTGTGTTGAGTTTTTGTCCTCTAGGATGGAGTGACTCTAAACCAACATCAATCTAAAATCAATCCAAGCAAAATTCCTTGAGATGAGTCTCTTCTTGTTCTTGCTCTCTCTTTTGTGATTTTGGGGCTTTGTTTGATCCGTTGGTTTTCCTTTGGTTTATGATATGGATCTAGCTTGCTGTGATATGTGATAATACATCTAGAATCATCTTGATCATCTATCACCCACGAGCAAGTGTTTGGATCATATTTTGGTTTTGACTCGGTTTGACGCAACCTTCACTCAAACGGAAAAAGGTCAGAATTTTGGCAATGATCTTCACGATCATTGATAGGAATAGGTTCCTGACATCCTAGAGAAGGTATGTTTCAAGTCTCATGAAGTTTGGAGTCGCGGATCAAAAGTTAGATCAATTTGTGATTTTGAATTCGGGCTGATTTTACTGTTCATCGGGCTGGAGGTCAGACCGCCTCTTGGAGAGGTCAGACCGCCCCATGGAGAGATCAGACCACTAGGTTGAGAGGTCTAACCGCCCAACTCATTGTGAATCGAGTTTTTGGTGATTTTGGTTGTTTTGCTTTGGGGTTTCGATTGCATTCAATACAAGTCTTCCGCTATGCTTGTACATTGATCTTCATAACTCTCATAACTGTTGTAGTAAAAAAACGTGTTGAATCCGATCAAAATGAAAAAGAGATCGTGCTCCTATTCACCCCCTCTAGTCGTCTTTTCGGTCCAACAAGTGGTATCAGAGCCCGGTTAGTTCACTCTTGATCTTAACCGGTCACTGAACTTGGCGATGGAGAAGTACTCCACAAATTTGTATATCTTTGATAGGCTCGACTATGTCTATTGAAAGAATCGCATGCGTGTTTACCTTCAGAGCGAAGGTCAAGCCATATGGGAGGTTGTTCGAGCCCCGCTCGTTTTGCCCGAGGTTGCTACGCAAGCTTCAGCAGCCCTCTTGGCTAACAACAATAAGGTAAAGAACCTCCTATATGTCGGGCTTGGTAGACAGGAGTATGATAGGATTTGTCACCTTGAGACCGCGTATGAGATTTGGCACACCCTCAAAACCTACCATGAGGGTTCGTCCCAAATGAAGTAAGTTCGCCAAACGGTCTTCAAGCGAGAGTACAACAAGCTCGAGATGCGTCCTGGAGAGAGCATCGATGATGTATTCACTCGCTTTAACAAGGTGCTTAATCAATTGAGAGCAGTCAACATCGAGTATTATCTGTCTGAGAATGCTACCCATCTCTTGGCTGCAATCAACACCAAGGAGTGGGAGATGAAGGTTACTGCCATTGAGGAGAATGTCAATCTTTCTGATCTCACTTTGGAGTTGCTCTATAGCAAGCTCAAGACTCATGAGATCAAGATGTTTGATCATCCTAAGAAGGAAAATATGGCTTTAGTGGCTGACCCTCTTAAGAAAACTTCTGATAGTTCTTCTGAATCTTCATTTGGATTTTCACTTGCCTGCTTATCTGCAATCCATGAAGAGGAACTTGAGACTATTCCTGAGCCTGAATTAGCCCTCCTAGCCAAAAAATTCACACGAGCCTATAACAATGTAAGAAACAAGAAGAGAGGTGGTCCTGTGACATGCTATGAGTGTGGAGAGCTCTATCATATCCGGGCGAACTGTCCCAAGTTGAAAGGTAAGAGCAACCACAAGGAGGAGAACGTAGCTTGGAGGAAGCCTCAAGGGAACAAACCCAAGTTTCATGCTGCCAAGCTCGGGAAGGCTGCTCACCGGGTTCTTGTCGCTTTTGAAGAGCAATCTATGAACGATGTGGACTCCGGGAGCGAGGAGGATAAGGAGGAGGAGCTTCCTCAAGAGAAAAAGAAAGGGAAGACAAAGGACTTCACCGGCATGTGTTTCATGGCCGAGTCCGTCAACGTCGATGAGGTACCTCCATCCTATGAAGTTCTCTCTGCTAGATGCGATACCATCTATGAGCAACTGCTTAGCCAGGATAATGCATTAGAATTCACCATGGCTAGGAATAAGGATTTAGAATCACAAGTTGGTAATATGACGTTACAACTTGTGAATGCTAAGAATCTTGATGTTGATGAATGTCCATCCTGTCATGCTTTACATTCTGAACTTGCTAAGTTACAAAATGCTCATGATGTTGCCATGCACCAACTAGAAAGTGCTAGGACTGAGTTGATTGAGTTTAAATCTACTCCATGTAAGAAATGCTTAGAATCTAGCAAGGTGGTTGCTTCTGATAAGACTGAGTCTAACACTTGCTCTTTCTGCTTAGAGCATGAACATGAAGTAAAAGATATATTAGAAGCAATTAGAGCTAAGTATGCCAAGCTTACGGACAAAATTAATTCTGCTCCGTGTGCTTCATGTGAAGCTCTTAAGTTTGAAGTTGCTATTCATAAGGAGAAGTATGCCAGAGCTATTAAGGCTAAAACTTGTGAATCATGTCTTAATCTTGAAAAAGAGAATGTTTATCTCAAGGATACATTAGAAAAATTCTCTTAAGGGTAACAAACAGTTAATCATGATTCTTGACAAGTCCAAAACTCCTTATAAGAAGCAAGGGTTAGGATACAATTTTGCCCAAGACAAGTCCAAGCCAAATGTCATTTAAGTCTTGGAAAATGGCTTAGTTGAGTTCAAAACCCAACCTACAAAAACTCTTTTCAAATCTGCAGGTTTTGCCCAACCACCTTCTGAGTCAAAAGGTGCATCTCCCAGTGGTACCAAGTACCATTACACCTATTGCAAGAAGGATGAGCATTTGATTGAGTTCTGTTGGCGTAGATTGAAAAATACTATAAAAAATCTTGCTAGAATTTCATCTCATCATCCTAGAGCCTTCATAAGGCATGGTCATTTAGAGAAGAAGAAACCTAGACTAGGATTTGTTTTACATGCTCATCATCATGTTCCTAGACATGATGCATTTCATATTCGTGTAACCATTACTCATGATAGAACCTCAAGTAAGATCAAGGCTAGCAATTCAGCTTTACATACTACTCGCAGACATGTGTCTCAGTACTGGATTCCCAAGTCATGTTTAACTAACCCTAGTATTGAGACACATCGATTTTTTATGCTTTGATTTTCAGGATCGTCGCGGAAGGGGGGGGGGGGAACACATGGTTCGTTGACTCCGGGTGTTCACGCCACATGACTGGAGACTCAAAATGGTTCATCTCCTTCATGCGGTCGACAGGTGATGACTTCATCACCTTTGAAGGAACGAGATCGATCAGGGTGAACGACAAGTTCATTCTGAAGGACGTCGCCCTTGTGGACAAACTAAGGTACAACTTGCTTTCTGTCTCGCAGCTTCTTGATGATGGCTATGAGACTAGATTTAAGAAAAATGCTTGTCGTGTGCTTGATTCAGCTGGTGAGCTTTTTTTTGGGATTTCTAAATTGGTAAGATTTTTGGAGCTGACTTTTCTGAATCTCTTACTGGATCTCTCATGTGTTTGATTACATCTTTTTCTGAGTTCTGGCTTTGGCACCATCATTTGGGGTACATTGGTTTTGATCATCTGACGCGAGTTAGCAACCTTGATCTCATAAGAGGTTTGCAAAAACTCAAAGCCATCAAGGATGCTGTATGTGCGCCCTGTAGGTATGGCAAGAAAGTTGCCGTCTCACACCCTTCATTGACTATAGTCATGACTGGCGAAGCGGGATAGTTGCTTCATATGGATATTGTTGATCCTGCTAGGGTTCGATCAGCTGGTGGCAAATGGTATATTCTTGTCATAGTTCATGATTTCATGAGATACTCTTGGGTGTTCTTTCTTGCTTCAAAGGATGAAGCTTTTGATTTTTTCATGATCTTGTTCTTCATTTGGCTTTTGAACTTCCTGATGCCCTGAGAGCGATTCGTAGTGACAATGGCACGAAGTTTAAGAATGCTTCATTTGCCTCTTTTTGTGCTGAGCGTGGTATTGAGTGTGGGGACCCCGGGATTTATTTAACTCGTAATACTTTAGCAAGCATTACCAATTAAATAAAACCCGCCCCGAGACATGTATACTTCCCAGAAGTGCAGTATACATACCCCGATACAAACATAAGCATCAATTCCATTCATCACATAGAACCAAAACATTACAGAAGCACAAAAGTAAATAAGCAGCGGAAACAAAAGCGCCATAAGATGGCTGAACCAAAGAGCCAACCGGTGTGCCGTTACCCACAAGGCAACCGACCGGACCGCGGTTACTCGCTCTCCCAACCCAAGCACATCTCGCGAAGTACCTTGGCTTACGAGCAACCTCCTCGCAACAAAAGATTAGCATGCAAAGCATGTGAGTACATCAACTTGTACTCGCAAGGTAGCGTGTGAGATAACAGAACTATAATGTAGCTATATGCGTGTCATTTAATTGGAGGCCATATGGTTTATTTAAGCATAAAGCAACATTTATTTGCAATAATGTAATACATTTAAAAGCAAGTTTACAATTCATTTTAAAGGTTCAAATAATGCAGCGACCAAGTATACAATAAGTAAAGAGCACCAACACCTGGAAGTGACTCGCCCAAGTCACCACAACAATAGCATGAACTCCCCGTTCATACCACCCGTCAAGTTTTAAGTTTTTAAACAGGTTATAACACTAGCTCTTGAAAAGCTTACCCAAGCGCGTCCATAACCTAGGACGAGGCTATTCGAATAGATTTATCCCTGCAGGTGGTACCACTTTACCCACACTTCAGACCGCCTTTAAGCCACATGATTCAGCCCACTACCGTAGGTAGGCCGGCACGGCTAAGTCCTACGAGACTTTTCCAATATTGTGTACTAGGCACGACCCGCTCGTATGGACCGAAATCCATACGCTCGTTGCCACCGAAAAGACAAGCGCCACAAAGGCCCAGCTTTTTCGGACAACTGCAACGCTCCCAATCAACAAAAACCACCTGCCACCCGCCCTAGCACACGCCAAAGTACTCGGTCAAGAGGGGTTCCATATGCCCCTAGTGTGGTTAGTACGCAAATAAATGCCTGAGTAACGGGGACTCACAAGATGCTCGGTCCTTAATTGACACGGGCACCAATCCGATCACACCCAAGAAAGAATCACACCAACATACCATTGTGCCCGTCGAAACCAATTTTTCATTTTTAGTTTTGTTTTTAAATGGATTTGCAAAATTAATCAGGGCACCAAACACCAAGTGTTGGATAATAAGAGTAATAGTAGTTGTGTGATCCGGACCACCGACGAGTCGATGATCGCCCGGACTCCGACACTAAGCATGGCTAAGCAATATAACACGTGACTACTAAGTGATGAGGGCCCCACCATGAACCCTAACCACAGTAAATAACCTAGGCTCATGTAGTAGAGGAATAAACATTTAGCTACGAGGATGCAACTAAAGGATTTCTAACCATAATTTAACACAAATTAGCAATGCATACATACTGATTGAAGCAAAGTATTAAACTTTGAAAATAATAGGATTAAGGGATATCATCAAACTGCTTGCTCGGCTGCTGTTGCTCTGATGTGCTATCGGGCTCAACGGACTCTTCACACCTAATCGCATAAGCAAATACACGGCAAAAGAGCAATAAGGCAATAAACCTAATCACAAAATTTGAGCAAAAAGCAACCAAAAGACACAAAAATTATACACAAGGTAAAACCAGCACCTATCTAGAAATAGAATCTGGAAAAACTCAATTTGGATTTTGGAGCAAAAGATATTAAGGAAATAGCTATTTTCGGCCATTTTTATTTTACTGTAGCAAAAATATTTTCCATAATGATTTTGGAGCTGAAATTTTTATGGAAGCTAGCTATTGGTAGAGTGATAGCCCATATAAAATTTCAGGTCATTTGGAGTTATATTGCAAAAGTTATGATTTTTATGATTTAAAAGGGTATTAAAACTAAATTTTAGTCCTTATGATTTTAACAACAGTAGAATTTATGAAACTAATTTTCCTAGCAATTAGACTATCAGAGGAAACTACTCCCATTGGATTCATACAAAAATGAGCTATAGATAAAAAGATATGCATTTTACAAGTTTGTTAAAAGTTCTGAAAAACAGTATTAAATTCACTTGTTTACTATTTTTGAAAATGGTTTTCCAGGTTTGATCATAGCCTGAAACTATTTTTATAATTAAGTTCAAGTTATATGGAAGTTAACAAAATTGGAATCATCTAAGTTGGAGCTAAGACGACAAAGATATGAAAATGAGAAGGCTCTAACATTTTTCTGTTTTGAGACTTGGCCAAAACCGAAAGTTTTCTACTCATAACGACGTGGACGCATATGAGCCGTTGATTCTGAATCGGACGGCTCAGATCGTCCGGGGTTTAAACACAGGCGCGCGCGGGAGCGAGGACGCTAACCGCTCATCTCGAGATGGACGGCCCGCAGAGAGCCACGTCGCCCCGACGCTGCTGCCGCTCGTCCGACAACAGAGCCGAGCAGAACTCGAGCTCGCCGGGCGTGTCGCCGGCGAGGGAGCTCAGTGCGAGGTCGGGAAGGAGCTAAAACTGACACCTACTGCTATTGCGCACCGGATGGCACCGGCGACGAGGCCAATGGTGGCGGACCGGCGCGCGGCGAGGCGAGGGTGTGCTCGGCAAACGAAAACAAAGAACTGGCCATGCTACGCGCAAATGGACGAGTGCACAAACTATACCGAGGTCCTAAGGACTTAACGCGACCAGCCGGAGACCAAATGGTAGCCGGCGGCGAGCCGGAGGCTAACGACGGCGGCGCGCGACCGCAACAAGGAACCACGGCCATGGTGCAAAGAAAGCGAAAGAGGAGGTGCTTGCTCACCCGGGCCTCGGGAAGATGATGACGCTGCGACGGCCGGAGGAGGCCGGAGCGACCGGCGGCAGACCAACGGCGATGCTAGGAGGTCCGACGGTGCCCGAACTGGGAGACATTGAGCCCCAATGAGTGGTGGCACCGGATAGAGGAGGCACCAGGATGCTCTCGAGCAAAAGATCGGAGGAGGAAGCCCTTACGGACTTGAGAACGAAAGGGGCACCGCGCCGCCGGGAAAAACTCAAATCCACGAGGTTCCTTCCTCTGTCACTGAAATTGGATGAGGCGTAAGCTTCACCAAGGGTGAGAAGCGCGGGATAACGAGAGGGGCACGAGATCCACTGGAGCACAAGCTTCACTCGGAGCTCCAAGCTTGGCAATGGCGGCCGACCGCGATTGGGGCGCTTGAGGCTCTCCGGTGCTCGGTGGGTGCAAGCGAGTGCGGAAGGCGGGCGGGGGTCAAGCGAAAGCCGAGGGCTTAAGAAGGCAGGAGGACCAGGATCAACGGTGGCTCGCCTCGGTGCTTTGCCGCGAGGTCGCCGCGGCGACGGGAGCGGTGAAAAGTCAGCAGCGACTTGCGCGGCTCAGCGGCAAGCATTAAATGCTCGGCGGCCGTTGGCGGGGAGCGCCGCGGGTGACGCGCGGAGGACCCCTCCATGCTCCGGCTCGGCCACGCTCGCGAGCGGGAGGCGAAGGAAGGAGACGACGAGCGCCGCCGATTTTCATCGGACGGCTCACGCACGCCACGCCTCGCCGCGTTGGCTAAACAGAGACCGCACGATGGAGATCTAACGGCTAACACTGAGCCACGTCGGCGAGTCCATCACCGAGCCGGTACAGTTAAGGGACTCGATCGAGCCAATTGGCTCGAGCCCGAGTCGGGTTCTAGCCCGAGGAACAGTGACTCTGGTTTAGGTTTTTGATTTTAGACTGGAATTTTGGAGGATTTAATTGGAGTATCAAACGAACTCCAAATTTGATGAAATTTTAACTGAAGCTAAAGGGTTAGATGATTTATCACCCCTAATATTTTCAGAAGTTTTTGTGCATTAAATTTTATATTAAAAATTTCAGAAGTGATAAACTGGGGTTTGACCAATTTAAAAATGGGTTTGACTGAGCCAAAGATGGCTCAAATAAATTCTAAAATCTGGGAAAATTCAGGGTGCACAATACCACCCCAAGAATTTATGATAAAAGTTTGAAAAGTTTTGGACTTGAGACAACACTCAAAAATGTTTTTGACTCGAGATGAACTATGAATTTGAAGGTTCAATCTATGAATTTTCTTTACAAGAAATATAACAATAATTCTAGGAGGTGAAGATGTGTGAAAAGTTTCAAAATGTACACATTTTGATACATTTGAAACATGAACCCAGTGTTAGGTTACAGTTTGACACACACACCTTATTAGGGTCATTTTGGGGCTGTTACATTGAGCATCAGTTCTCTTCTCCACACGTCCCTCAACAAAATGGCGTGGTGGAACGGAAGAACGGAACCTTAGTCGAGATGGCTAGGACGATGCTGGATGAGTATAACACTCCAAGAAGATTTTGGGCCAAAGCTATTGCTACAGCTTGCTATTGCCAAACGTGTTTTCTTGAGATCGTTTTTGGGCAAGACATCTTGTGAGCTTCGGTTTGGAAGAAAACCTTCTATGTCTCATTTTTGAGTTTTTGTCACGATCCGAGTCTCTACTCCTATTCTACATTTGTTGCTTCTTTCGAACCCTACGATATATCACATGCTTTATCTGATGCGATCTAGGTTAATTCTATGCATGAGGAGTTAGAGAACTTTGAGAGAAACAAGGTTTGGAACCTAGTAGAGCCTCCTAGTGGTCATAATGTGATAGGAACCCGTTGGGTGTTCAAAAATAAACAAAGTGAGGATGGTTTTGTGGTTAGAAACAAGGCTAGCTTGGTAGCTCAGGGTTTTAGCCAAGTTGAGGGGTTAGACTTTGATGAGACCTTTGCTCCTGTTGCTAGATTGGAAGCCATTCACATTCTGCTTGCATTTGCTGCATCTAAGGGATTTAGGTTGTATCAGATGGATGTCATGAGTGCATTTCTGAATGGTTACATAGAGAAAGAAGTGTATGTTAGGCAACCCCCAGGCTTTGAGAATCCCAAGCATCCACATCAAGCTTTCCAAAGTCTTGTATGGTCTTAAGCAAGATATGAGAGGCTTAAGACCTTCTTGCTTAAGAATAAATTTGAGATGGGTAAGGTAGACAAGACTCTATTCATTCTTAGGCATGACAATGACTTCCTGCTTGCTTAGATTTATGTAGATGATGTTATCTTCAGTGGTTCTTCTCATGCTCTTGTTTCTAGTTTTTCTGAGATCATGTCCAGGGAATTTGAGATGCGTATGATGGGAGAGCTCAACTACTTTCTGGGGCTCCAAATCAAGTAATGCAAGGAAGGGATCTTTATACATCAGATGAAGTACACCAAGGATCTGCTCAAACGCTTCGAGATAGGTGAGTGCAAGCCGATCGCCACTCCCATGGCGACTTCAACTGCTTTGGATCCAGACGAGGAAGGAGAAGCTGTGGATCAACGCGAGTACCGCAGCGTGATCGGCTCCCTCCTCTACCTGACGGTCTCAAGACTGGACATCCACTTCGCGGTCTGCCTCTGTGCGAGGTTTCAGGCATCTCTGAGGACTTCCCATCGCCAAGCCGTCAAGCGCATTTTCAGGTACCTTCACTCTACCCTTCAGTATAATATTTGGTATTGTTCCACATCTTCCTTATCTATTCGGGGGTTGTCTGATTATGATTTTGTGGGTTGTTGGCTGGATAGGAAGAGTACCTCAGGCACTTGTCACTTGTTAGGCACTTCTCTTGTCTCTTAGTCTTCTAGGAAGCCGTCCTCTATTGCACAATCCACTGTAGAAGCTGAATATGTAGCTGTCGCTAGTTGCTGTAGTCAGATTCTGTGAATGGTGTCCACCCTTAAGGACTATGGGTTAACTTTTGCTAGTATTCCTCTTTTCTGTGATAACACTTTTGCCATTAACATTGCTAAAAACCCTGTGCAACACTCTAGGACCAAGCACATTGACATTCGTTATCACTTCCTTAAAGACCATGTAGAGAAGAGTGATATTGTGCTACAATTTGTGGAGTCCAAGGCTCAGCTAGCTGATATCCTCACCAAGCCTTTAGACCCAACTAGGTTTGCCACCTTGAGGAGTGAGTTAGGGGTAATTTATCCCTATGGGTTGGTTTGAGGGGAAGTTGGTTCATTTATGAACTTTCCTTGTTTATCTGATCTTTCCTTAATCTGTTTCTGAACCTATTGATCTTTTTAGGCTTTTTAAATCTTTCTTGCATCTTATTGTATCATATTACATTCATATGAAAATCACAAAAAGATGCATTGTAATATAAGCTTTACTGCTTGTCTTTTAAAATGATGAAGCTTTGCTTATTACCCTTTTAAGGTTTAGTATTTCAATTGTTGCTCATTTCCATCTCTAGTTCTTTGACTTGCTAGAATTATCATGCTTTCACATGTGTAGCTAAGTCTTTGCTAAATGGGCTAGAACTTTAAGACAACTTGAACTAAAAATTACAATTTATGGATCTTTTAGCTAGTTGCACAATTAGTGATCTTTTTGTGACATTGGCCCTGTCAAAATTGCTTTGCTAGCTCTTGAATCTAGGATTGAACATCTCTTGAACTTCTTGTTCCTTTGTGAATCTAAAATTGCTCTTGTACAAAATGAAAAATCAAATTTCAAGATTCTCATGTGGTTAAATTGTGCCAACCTATTCTCACGAGACTGCATGTCAAAGACATGAATTTGGAAATAGTTTGATGATCCAGACGATCTCATGGGGACTGCTTGTCAAAATTGACATGAACCTTAAGATTTGTCGCCCTGGTTGAATCTTAGGAAGAGTTCGTGGATGGCTCCTAGTCCAGGATCTTCTTCACTAAGATAGACCTTTAATCAACATCAATATTCATTACAAATAAAATCTGTTGTAAAAAAATTGGGTGATTGAGGTAATTTTAGCAAAATGATTCAATTTAGGACTTTTTGTCTGTTAGGTGGTTATTGTTAACTTCTTAATCTCACATTGACATTCTGACATAGTCATTATCACTTTAGGATCCCTGTTGATGAACTTGTTAATTTTGAAGCTTTGCTTAAATTGTTACAATTCATCGCTTTATCTTGAACCTTCTAGCTTAGCTTTGATATATATGTCTTAACATGATCTTGCTAGTGCTTTCAGGCTTGATATTTATTGAGTAATAGTAGAAATGCTAGCTTGTTCTTTTGGTTAATCTCCAAAGCTTCTTGCACTAAAAATATGAAAAAATACAAAAAAAATATGATGAAGCCACTCCATTGCATTTCATGCATGCTCTTTCTTATGCTTCTTTCTCATTTCTGCACTTGTCATCTCTGGATGAGGAAGGCGTGATTCCTTGATGACTCCATTGTCAAAGGGGGAGAAGATATAGCAAAAATATCAAAAGGGGGAGCTATTTGGAGAAAAATAGAAAAAATGAATTTTTCTAAAAAACAATGATGATCATAGCGAGGGGGAGCATCTAATTTGCATTATTGTGATCTTATTGCCTTTTATGAACTTGAATTACAATTCTTGGAACCTCACAATGATCAAAGGTCAAATTGAACAATTGTTCTTTTATATGGACCTTAAGTGAGTTTTTTTTACTCTTCTCTGGAAATTGAAGCTTTATTTACACTTAACCTCCAAATGGTTCTAGCATTACTAATTAAACATTCTAAGCCTCGATGGACATATGCTTCCCAGAACTGCAGCATATGCACATCATCACAAAATTACACATCAATTCCATACAGATACATCACTAAGTTCAACAACGACATACATAAAGTAAGTTATTACAAAGAGAGCCGACCGGCCAAATAGAACAATATATAAGAATGACAATGAAGCAAAAGCGCCATAAGATGGCTAGAACAAAAGTCGACCGGTTAGCCACACACCCACAAGGCAACCGACCAGGGCATCAAGCTAGTCGCCCATAGCTACCACAACACACTCACAAAAGTGAGGCCTCGAGCTCACCTTCTTCCTCTGCAACAAAACAATTAAAGCGTAGCAACCGAGTACAAAGATTGTCTTTGTACCCGCAAGATCGACGTGTGGAATAGCGGACCTATTCATAAACTACATGCAAGCTTATTTAGGTGGAGGTTGTATGTCTCATTTTGCATAAAGCCAACTTTATTTGCAATAATGTAATACATTTTAAAAGCAAGTTTGCAAATCTGTTTTGTTATCAAAGTAACGATAAGTAAAGATACATACAAGTAACCACCTAGGCGACTATCCCAATAGCCACCACAACATAGCACGAATCCCGATTCGTACCACCCATCAAGTTTTAATTTAAAAGGTTGTAGTCTAACTCTTGAAAGACCTTGCCAAGCGTGTCCATAACCTAGGGCGAGGCTATTCGAATAGTTTTAACCTGCGGGTGTACCAATGTACCCACACTTGACCGCCTTTAAGCCACAAACACACTTCCAAGGTATCTTTGTACAGCTAAGTCCTACGAGACATTTCCAATCTTGTGTATTAACTACGAGCCGCTCGTATGGGTAGAAACACCATACGCTTACATTGCAAGCGAAAGACGACAAATCCCATCACGGGTGAAGTCTTTCGGACACTGTGCTCCCAACACCATCCCTCCTGCGACTCCTGCGACTCGGAGCCAATACACGCCAAAGTACTAAGTCAAGAGGGTCCCATACCCTCTAATGTGGTTAGCACGCTAAAATGCTTGGTTTAGTGTAACAAGATGTTCGGTCCTTGTTGACCGGGCACCATTCGATCACACCCAAAATCACACCATCATACCATTGTGCCCAAGTCTAAATCATTTTGTTTTCATTTTTAGTTTTCATAAGTAGACATGGCACAAGGTGGAAATCATAAATCATAATAAGTTTTGTGTGATCAAGGTTATCGACAAGTCGATAACAGCCCATTTCTACCGAAACTAAGCATGGCTAAGCAATTAATTCAGTAACTACTAAGTGACAAGAGCTCATCCACGAACTCTAAATCACGACAAGTAACCTAGGCTCATGGTAGTATAGGATAATCATTTGCTAAGGAAATGCATCTACTAGGCGACTATTAAAACAAAGTAGCAATGCATACATAGAATTTGTAATCAACATAAATACTAAAAATCTTTGGGATTAACATGATCAAACTGCTTGCCTTCTTGCTGTTGCTCAAATTGTTGTAGAGGGTCGTTCTCGGGATTACCGCAAATGTCGAATCCTAAGCGAAAGGCAAAAAGAACCAAGAACAACCAATAAGACGAGCCACAATTAAACAAACGAGCAAGCAAAAATTATCCAAATGCGACGAAATTTATACATAAGGTAGAATACGAATATACCTAGACATAGAAACTGGAAAAACCTAATTTGGATTTGTGGTGCAAAAGATATTACCTAAAAACCCATTTTCGGCCATAATTAGCACCGTAGCAAAAACATTTTCTAGAAAGATTTTGAAGCTGAAACTTTTATGGTAGCTGCCTACTGGTACGGTGGTAACCCATATAA
This sequence comes from Ampelocalamus luodianensis, assembly GCA_036346255.1. Taxonomy (NCBI): domain Eukaryota; kingdom Viridiplantae; phylum Streptophyta; class Magnoliopsida; order Poales; family Poaceae; genus Ampelocalamus; species Ampelocalamus luodianensis. Next base: position 46,705,356 of record CM070634.1, on the reverse strand, counting down.
AATTTCAGGTCATTTGGAGTTAAAATGATTTAGTTATGATTTTTTCTAAGTTCTAAAACTAGCATATATCATTTCTCAGGAATATGAATAAAGACAAAGCCTAGATCAAATTAAAGCATGTCTATAGGCCAATTTACCAGGTTGAGTTTGCTCAGTTTACAACTACAGAGAGGAAGTTATATGTTTTACAAATTTTCCAAGAATTTCTAGACATCATTTTCATTAAACAAGATCATCTTTATTCAATTCATTTTCTGCTACAAAAGCAGGCCTAATTTCATTCTCAGATTAAAGTTCATACTATAACAAAGCTACAACAATGAATCATTCAAAAGGAGTTAAAATGACAAAGTTATGTACTTTTGAAATTTGAAACGACAAAAGACTTAGGAAACCTTGAGCTCTCGGGTGGTCTAAACGAATCGAAGACAAGGAGAGGTGGGCGCCGATCTTGCATCGCAGGGCCACACAGACCTCGAGCTACAAGCCGCGGGAAGACCTCCTCCCGCCTGGGAGGTGCGGACCGTTGGGATCTGATCCAACGGTCCACGACTAGTGCGTGCAGCGCACGCAAGGAGGTCTCACGCGCTTAACGAGGTCGTGGCCGTCGGATCGAGATCTGGCGGTCCCGAGCATTAGGGAGGTCCTGGGTAAATCTATGGAAGGAGGTGCAGGCGGTGAGATCGGAGGAGGAGGTCTTTGGCGGCTAAGATCTCCTAAGGAGGTCTTAATCGCCAATGACTCCACCGCGGATTTAGATCCAATGGCCCGCGTGAGATGGGTTGTTCGGGCCATCCGAGCGCCTCAACGAATCGGGGCCTTGGATCTTGATATGGGCGGCCTAGATCAAGATTGCATCGGAGGGTCCGAATGTTCTCGATCCGAGCCGTAGATCTAAAGACGAGCGATAAGGAGAGAATCAAGCGGTAGAGTTGCAAATAGGTGAAGAGGTCTGGCCGTTAGATCTAAATCTAACGGTCCGGAGTCGGCGAGGAGGTCCTATACGGTCAAGATCTCCGGGAGGAGGTCCCGAGCGGCTATGATGAAGCGAGGAGGTCCTAAGGCTTTGAAGGAGATCGGGCGGTTTAGATTAGACCACGGGAGGTCTTGAGCGGTCGGTCGGCGGAGGAGGTCTGAGACTAAGACCTACAAATAAAACCTAACGCTCGAGATCTAAAGCCGGGAGGTCGCGAACGGCTAGGATTGAGCCTAGGAGGTCTGAGCGGGGTTTTCCTCGAAAAGGCCGGGGTGGCTTTTTACAAAGAGGACCAGAGGGTGGTCTAGGGTAGTCTTTGCGAAATGACCAAGGGGAGGTCTTTGCTTGGGAAAGGTCTAAATGGCTAGGATTCAACCGAGGAGGTCCTAGACGGTGAGGATCGACTCTAGGGAGGTCCTAGCGCGCAAGACTTGACACGAGCCGATCGACGGCTAAGAGCTAATCCCGGGAGGTCTTAAATGACGGAGATTGAACTAGAGAGGTCACGGGACTTAGAAATTTCGCGAAACCCATCTACTGATGCAGATCCAACCGAGGGTGGTCTTAACGGCTATGAATACAACTAGGAGGTCGGGGACTTAGTGGCACGCGTGTTTTGCGGCAAGAAGCGGCATTAATGAGCAACCACGGACAACATTAATGCCAATCATCGTATCACGAGATCTGTCCGAGTGCGACACGCGCAAACGCCCGAGCACCTAAGCGAGCTCACCGCGGCGATGGGGACCTCGCGGCGCCGACCAAGGGCACCGATAAACTCGCAATAGTGTCGCGGATCTGGCGGGGCACTCTCGGCGGCGGCGACGCTTAAACGCCGCGGCCGAGAATGACGGAGGACAAGCTTTTCGGCAAAATCCAGCGGTGGCGGCGCTACGAGCTATGATAGCTAGACCTTAAGCTCTAAGGGACTAAAATGAACTCACCCGAGTGTAGGGAGGTCCAGAGGAAGACGGAGGGACTTGGAGAAGGTCGACGAAGTCCGCGGTGATGTGCTTGCCGGCGAAGGAGAAGAAGCGACCTCGACCCGACAAGCGGCTCCCCAACTTGACCACCTGCGTGATGGACAACCACGGCAAGTTAGAGGATGCTCGAGGTGCTCGAGATGACAAGAAAAAGCAGCAAGAACGTTGATGGAACCACTGGAGCTCGAGCTTGGCGAGGAGCTCCAAAGGTGACAATGGAGGTAAGGAAGGGCTCTCGGTGCTCGGGTTTGGGGCTCACACTCACAATCGAGAGTCTAAACGGCACCAAGTGACGGGAAAGAGAAGGAGGAAGGAACCACTGGCTATACATAGCGGGAGCTTGGACAAGGGCTAGGGCAAACCCACTGTGAGCAAAGTCCATGCCCCTGCCATGACTTGCTAGATTTGACAAGAGCGTAGGTAGGGAAGACTTCTAGGGCTAGGCTCTGACACATTTAATGCATGAGAAAGAGACGTTGGGAAGGACCAAAAGTGACGGACCACTTTGCTCCCAACTGCTCGACTCGGCGCACGCAGGTGCGGAAAACCATGATGACCGGACCTCCGAGAGGTCGTGAGGAAGAGAAAGCAGAGCCGAGGGGAGGTCTGGGCGTCCCATATCACCCGAGTGGGGAGGTCTTCTTGCGCGCGAGGAGGTCTGGGAGGTCGTGACCGCCGGATGGAGATCCAGTGGCTTGGACCACCTCGAGGCGCCGAGGGCTCAAGAGCTCCTCGGATCGATGGGAGGTCGTGAGCATTGGATTGAGATCCAATGGCTCAGCTTGCGCGCAAAAGCTTGAGCCCGAGTTGTGCGGGCGGCGTGGTCCAACCAAGTCGGTTGAGTTGGGCTCGGTCCGAGCCCGAGTTCGACTCAACCCGCATTTGAATTTCACGGTATTAGAAAGGCTGACATTTGGAGAATTTTTGAGGTAGCAAACGAACTCCAAAAATTATGAAATTTTTGCAGGAGCTTGCTAGCGCAAACGAGGACCTAGCATAAAATTTTTAGAGGCTTTGGTGCTGTGGATCTTCCTCCAAAAATTTAACAAGGCACTGGTCCAAGGTTTGATCAGATTTTGAATTGGTTTGGTGGTCTCCAAAATATTCAAACAATTTCTAAAAATTGTGAAACCTTTCAGAGGGGTCACATACCATCCCAAAAACTTAGGAAAAATATTTCCAGGAGATGATCAAGAGGTTGACAAGATTGTTTTTTAAGCTCAAGATTTGGATCAAAAGACTTGTGACTTCGTATTTCCATAACTTCTTTTACAATACTTGCTTGGTACAATAGGAAATACAGGATGTAAGAAAAAGTTTTAATTTCTACTCATTTTCTTACATTTGAAACACAAGCTCAAAATTGGGATGTTACACAGGACCTCTCCCAAGGCCACTCTAGAGCACCCACTCCAGAGCTTAAGACCACCCTAAGGCTCCAAGAACTCCTTCCGAGCACCAACTCAGGAGCACCTTGAGCCACCCTAGGGTTCACAAAACCCCCACGGCTAACCATGGGCATCACGAGCATTCGGATCAACCCAGAATACTCGCCGACATCCATAATTAACCCTGGACCACAAGTTTTAGCAAAAACTACCCCTTGCACCATTTTCACCTGGTATGTCCATGACCAAGAACTTGACTATTAGAATAGATTGTTACTCTGAAGAGGTGTACAACTTTACCCACAATTCATAACCTCTCTAGCGGGTCGGGTTCCCGTCGGAGCCCTTACTCATTTCCAAATATGAGTAGTCTAGAGAGCATGACAAGGCCTTTACAAAGCTCTGCCATGACCTGACCTGCCCGCTAAGGTTTCGCCATCCTGAAAAGGAACCTGGCCCCCTCTTGCGCCTTGTGAATCAGCACGCACCACCACAGCAGAAATAGGTCACAACATTGCTAATTATTCAGCCCGGACCACCCCCATAAAGTGATCTTGCGGTTGCACTCAAAGGCCCAGATCAACAGAACACACAGTTAAGTCCTTAAAGTTGCTCAAGCAAGACTTCCATAGCCCCGAAGTGCAAAGTACCCACTACTCACTCCATGCCTTCTTGCCCAAGCACAAAACCATTTTTTGGGTGATTAACTATGCCAAAAGACCACCCGACCTGCACAACTCAAAGAATAAAGTGGCCTCACACCACAGTCAACACAACAATGGTATCTCACCAAGGTTGCTTAACAGTGGCACCAACCACAGGTTTCATAGTTCAATTAGTCAAGATTATTAATTGAAAGAAACAAAATTAATAACACCCACGGTTCTAGAGCAAGGCTAAAAATAAACCTACGGACCCATGTTGGCAATAGCAAGCAGTACCAACAAAAATACCCAAACTAAGGATTGCAAGGTGATCATGATAACATGTTGAGTACAAGTTACAAGGGAAGCATAATATCAAATGGGAAGAATAGCTACCGCCCAAATATTTCTTATAAAACTAGCCATGCATGATAAAGTAAAACAAAAATATGTTTGGAAAGATAGGTTCAACATGATCAAAGGGGTCCGCGACTTGCCTTCGTCAAGCAGTGGTGAACCTTCGGTTGATATTGCCGGATCCAAGAACTCCTCAACCTCGGAATCTACACGTTCGCAAAGAAAACACAATAAGCAAATAGCTAAACCAAAAGAACTACAAAGGAGACTAAGAGAAACCAAACCATCTCAGGAAAACCCAGAAAAACAAGAAGCCCAGCACAACTTCGGAGAGCTCCTGGGATGATTTGAGCATAGAGGAGCCAGGCAGAGGAAGCCAAAAATCAGAAATGAGCAAAAGGTGTCGAAGGGAGGCCTGCCTAGGCTATTTAAAGCCGGAGCTGGAGGGAAAAGCAATGAGAGGGGCTCTGTAATGTGTCAATGATCGGTGTATAAAAGGACAAGGATTTGACAAGACATTGTCATAAAAAGGAGACAAAGTAGCTTAGAGGTGACCACATTTAATGTGATGCGACACACATTAAATGTGCATAGACTTTTGAGGCGGAGGGACTAAGGAAAAAGGTCTGGGGCTGCCAAGTGGGGTCAGTCAAATTCGGTGAACGCATCAGTCACAAGGGCGGTCTCACCCGCCGGGGTGGTCTTTGTAAAAAGACCAAGGGCCTTGACCACAAAGTGGTCTCAACCCGCAAGGGTGGTCTTTGCAAAAATACCACGAGGAGGCCCGAAGGAAAAAGGGGAACCCAAATGAGAGGTCTCAACAGTCAAGGTCTACAAGGGAGGTCCAAAACACTAAGGGGAGGTTCTGGACAGGAGGTCCGAAACACTAAAAGGAGGTGCTGGACAGGAGGTCCAAAACACTAAGAGGAGGTCCTGACGGTTAGATCTCACAAAAGGAGGAGGTCCTACGGTCAAGATCAAAAGCAAGGGGAGGTCCTGACGGTTAGATCTCCAAAAAGGGGAGGTCCGAAGATCAAGATCAAAAGCAAGGGAAGGTCCTGACGGTTAGATCTCCAAAAGGGGAGGTCCTACGGTCAAGATCAAAAGCAAGGGGAGGTCCTGACGGTTAGATCTCCAAAAAGGGGAGGTCAGACGGTCAAGATCAAAAGCAAGGGGAGGTCTTGACGGTTAGATCTCCAAAGGGGGAGGTCCTATGGTCAAGATCAAAAGCAAGGGGAGGTCCTGACGGTTAGATCTCCAAAAAGGGGAGGTTCTACGGTCAAGATCAAAAGCAAGGGGAGGTCCTGACGGTTAGATCTCCAAAAAGGGGAGGTCTGACGGTCAAGATCAAAAGTAAGGGGAGGTCCTGACGGTTAGATCTCCAAAGGGGGAGGTCCTACGGTCAAGATCAAAAGCAAGGGGAGGTCCTGACAGTTAGATCTCCAAAAAGGGGAGATCCGAGGGGAGGTCCTGACATTTAGATCTCCAAAAAGGGGAGGTCCGACGGTCAAGATCAAAAGCGAGGGGAGGTCCTGATGGTTAGATCTCCAAAGGGGGAAGTCCTACGGTCAAGATCAAAAGCAAGGGGAGGTCCTGACGGTTAGATCTCCAAAAAGGGGAGGTCCGACGGTCAAGATCAAAAGCGAGGGAAGGTCCTGATGGTTAGATCTCCAAAGGGGGAGGTGAGCGATAGCGAGATAAGGCGCGGAGGAACGAGGGCGGTTGGATTACGATCAAACGGGCCGAAACAAACAGGCCGTTTGTGCTATCCGAAGCTACAACTCGACCCCAGCCGCTCAACTGGATCGGGTGGTCCAAAAAGAAGGGGACCGTTTGGAGGTCCGAACGTTCCAGCAAATCTGGAACATTGATCTGAAAACGGGCGGCTAAGAACAATAGGGACGTTTGGGCTTAACCGAACACGCCAACCAGATCAAGCTGCCCAACACGAATCGGGCGGTTCACAAGCGGTGAAAGCCAAGATCAAGTGGGAGGTTCGATTGGGCACGAAGGAGGTGCAAAAAGGAAAGTTCAAGGGAGGTCCAAGAGAGGGGGAGAGCAACCCGAATTTGAGTTTTAGATAACAAAGACATTTGAAACACAAATCCGAGCTGGAACCTTTAAAGGAGGTCCAAAGCAAAGAAGGTCTGAACCTTTAAACCCCAAACAAGGAGATCCAAAGGCACAGAGGGGGGGTTCCAGAATCGAAGGTGAAATTAAACAGAGAGGGAGGTTTAAACCTCAAAGGGAATCAAACCAGCAGAGGGGAGGTATAGAGGAGTACAACTAAACCAAAGGCACTCAAGGCGACAAAGAAGAAAGAAATAAAGCCAGAACACTAAAGAGCTTCAAAAGGACAGGAGCACAAACAGAAAAGGATTTGGTTAAAGTTTGGTTTAGGTCAAGTTAAGATCCAGATTTCCAAAATATCAATTTAAGCTTGAACAACTTAGCAAACCAAATGGTTCTCTTTTGGGAACTGGAAACTGCAAGAACTTTAAGGCAAACAGGACGTTACAGACCGGCCAACTCATTGTGATTTAAGTTTTTGGTGATTTTGGTTGTTTTGCTTCGGGGTTTCGATTGGATTCAATACAAGTCTGCCGATATGCTTGTACATTGATCTTCATTGCTCTCATAACTATTTGAGTGAAAAACGTGTTGAATCCTATCAAAGTGAAAAAGAGATCGTGCTCCTATTCACCCCCTCTAGTTGCCTTTTCGGTCCAACAGATGCAGTATTAAGGAATTAAGCGTTGAATTGTCCCGTTCGCAAAAAACGACTGATCCCAAATACACCCTTAGAGACTTGTGTATTCGGATTTTTTAGAAGGTTGGGAGTAGATTTAACTCCAAAAATTCCATGTAATATTTATTTACTAATCAAATATTGTTGGTGCAAATGTGATCGTGCGCATTCTGATTGTTGTGCTGGTTCCTATATGGACGGAAAAAAGGCCCGTCCACCACGTGCAGGTGGATGTTATTTTAGGTTGTTGTAGCGTGGATGATTGTAAGCATCTAGGCCCAAAATATAGTTGGTTTATGATTACGGTGATTAATGACCCCTATTTATCAAGAATAACCTTATTGTGAGTGTTGATAAGGTAAGTTAGGTCTTAATGGTGAAAACGAGATATTCTTGGTTTCCATGGATCCCTAAGTGAGTAATTTATGACAAAGTATGGTGTTCATGAAGCTTATAGACTTTGTGATTATAAATGGTCCCAAAAGTTGGGTTTGGATCATTTTAGATGTTATGTTCTTATTTTACTTTAGTCGTCTATCAAAAGGGGTTCAAGGCTAGTAGCTTGAGCTTGATAAGGTTGGGTAGCTAGGTGTGGTGCACACTAGGTCCTCTAGCTCTATGTCTAGTTAGAGAATTCCAAGGATCAAGTTTTAGCTCAATGCTTCTCGAGGTTTGGATCTTTCAGAGATAAGTCTGAAAATTCTCAACAGAGGTGGATAATTCAACCTAGGAATATCATTGAGGCAGAAAATTGATCCAGAGAGGGATTTCATTGTGTTCTTGAGTTTTTCAATCTAGGCGGATAATCCCGACTCAGGCGGATCATTGATCCAGAAGGTTTTTGCCTTTTGAGAGAAGTTGAGGGCAGATGATCCGGCTCAAGCGTAGCACTAAGGCAGATCATTGGATCAGAAGGTTTCCAAGATTAACTAAGTTTGAGGTGAATGATTCGGGTCGGCCCATACCATCGAGGTGGATCATTGGTCCATACAGTTTCAGGTTCAAGTCATGTGGGACTCGGATGATCCGGGTCGAGGTGGTACGTTGAGACGTATCATTGGTCCAGAGGTGTTCAAGCAAGAAGTTGTGTGAGGCGGATGATACGGCCTAGCCGGATCATCCAGGGGTAAGCCGAATGATTATGGTCAGGACATATTATTCAACCCCCTATGTAAACATTAAAAAAATATGACTGTTAGAGTCATGATTTTTTGAACCAAGCGGTCATCGGGTCAAGGCGGATGATCGGGTTTCTGAACAACTTTGAGAATTATGTATCTTGTCTAATTTTTAAAGTAGGAGCTATGTATTCAGATCATAGGCATTCAAGTTAGCTCTCTTGAGACTCCTATTCGTAACTAGCCTATCGGGAGATTTCAAGGGCGCCTTGGAGCTTTGATTGAAGATGTTGTGTGCTTTAAAGGGTAGATTAGGCCTAGTTGTTTGCATCACTCCTAGTTGCTTGACATTGCTGGTTTAAGTGACCTTCTTAGGGTTTATTACTCTTGGAAAGCAGCATTTCCTAGACGGCTTGGAGGCATGCTTTGGTGACCTTCCAAGGAGGAGCTTGTGGAAGGCACCAGGAGGGTTGTGAAGGTTCAGAGCCCACCTATCTGGAGTGGAGAATGACTACCACGAGTGATGGCTTGATTCCTTGCGCGACGTCAAGTCGGAGCGATACTCTTCCGAGAGTGCTCTAACAAGGAGGGGAGATCGCCGAATCTCCGATATCTCGGTTAAAAAAAATGGTTGTGTTCTTGTGTCATTTACTTTCCTCATTTACTTTTTTGCTCTTTCAATTCCAAAATCACTAGACTTGTGTAGGGTTGGAATTAGGTTGTAAAACCTTCACTAGATTTATGTAGGAGTTGTTTCATTACACTAGTTGATACATAGGCACATTAGGTTGAGTTAGAGGAGTAGAATTTTTCTTTAGCCATAGTTTGAAAGATTTCCAATTCACTCCTCTCTTGGACATCTGATCCACTTCAATGATTGATAGTCCTTTCCGCCCAAATGGGAGGGAAAAACACATACTTCAACACACATTTGTAGCCTTATCTTCCAGGAAAGTTAAGACTTTTTCTTGTTTAAGAAGAATTCGAGTTTCATTTACGGGAGGACCATAGTAAGAAAGCCTTCTTAAACACTTGAAAGGTTTCAAACTTTTTTCTTCTCCCACCCCCACGTTATTCTAGCCCCACATCCCCACCCTCCAATTTGAGTAAAACCACAACGACATGGTAATGGAGGTGGCAAAGGCCAAAAACAACAATTTTCAATTTATTTTGGCTTTCCAAAATTCAAATGCTACCAACTCTAGTTTTAATTTTTAAAAACGTTAAACCGAGTATTTGATTTGCAATCTGTCTAAACCGTTGTGTTCCTTGCTACAAGACCAACAAAATAAGATGCATGTTGCATATACTATGGCTTCACTTTGTACTAGTATATTTCAGTTGCTGTAATAGTTTTTCTAAGAATAAATTTCACTTTGACTATGTAATCTTACCATAGTTTCACTTTGCATCATTCTAAGCAAATCTTTTCACTTTGCACCACATCTTCTTACTTTTTGTTTCACTTTGCACTAGGGGAACATCCTGTTAGCGAGAGGGAAACATGAGAGGTGTGCGGGGAGCTTGCCGGCAGCGAGACACATTTGGCGAGGTGACCGCAACCCAAAAAATAGAGGGAATGAGCCATTTTGCCATCGCCTCCGTTGCTATGACCACCAGCGGCGATGCTCCGGCTATTCTTCTCTACTTTCGTTCCATTTCCTAGCTCCATCTACCCCCTTTTCTCCATCCCGTGCCTCGCCGACGCCTCCCACATCACTGTTCTCCATCGACGAGCACCGAAGAAGGAAGCCAAATCCTTACATTGGTGCAAAGTGCTACACATAGTAAGAAGAGGTGGTGCAAAGTGAAAAGATTTGCTAACGGTGGTGCAAAGTAAAACTCTGGTAAAATTACATGGTCTAAAGTGAAATTTACTCTCTTTTTTATTTGTCATACGGGTTCATTCGTTTTGTTCCACTAAAGTCTTTGTGTTGGCATTGAATACAACACGATCAACAAAAAAGTCAGATATTTGACATATATCTATTTTTGTTCAGTAGTACTTTCGACTTGTTTTGGTAGTAAATAAAATATTCTTCTTTTATTAAGCGCCATTTACAATATTCAAAAACATAATTTTTTTTTCTTTTTTGGAAGGTGGGTGATGCGAAACCAAATAGCCAAGACGACCAATAGAGGTTAGCAATAGGCTCAATCCCTTCCTGGCAATTTCACCAAAACAGAAGCTTGGCTCATTACATTAGGCAAGTTGGGTAAGCAGGCCTTGTCTTACTCCATAGGCCCAAATTGATTTTGCAAAGCCATACCAAAATTGAGTATGCCTTGGTCTAGCCCAATTCACTATTTGGGTCTCAAATCCTAAGCTTGACCTTAAACTTGACAGTGAGCCTTTTTTTGACATGTTACTTGATTATAAAAGTGAGATAAACCTATCTAAGAGAAAAGTGAGATAAACCAAACAAAAACGAAAGCCTACATGACGGCTGGTACCCGCGTTCCACCCAAAACCGAATTGCCCACCGTTTGATCTAATCAGAAGACTCACGTAGCCCCTTCTCAAGTATTAGGTTTTCACGACTCATGTTTGCTCAATATATATTGCTGCCACCAACCTCCCTTTGACATGCCTCTCTCCTACCCTCTCCTCCACCACCGCCACTAGCTAATCTTGTCACATCCACCTCCCGCATCTCCAGTGTTGCCATCGACAATTCTTCTCCCTTGTCTCATCTCGTTTAGTTTCCTAGTGCGGTGGCCGCTACCGGTGACCGGCGCCGACACCACTCGCCGCAGTGCTCATGTCGGGATCCAAGGTGGGATGGGAGTGATTCCTCAAGCAACTTGGGGTGTTTCCATCACCTCACAATCATCCTGGCCACCGTTGCACCACCAGCGTTGCCGTCCCATTGGCAAGGGTGAAAACGACAACTTGACTAAACTTTTTTTTCTCTTTCTCAACCAAACTTGCTGTGGTGTTTTGGCGCATTTGACACTGTTAACGGGCGAATTAGCAAATGTAGCCCCCCTCTCCATGTCAATTGCAAAAATAGCACCACGGAGCCACGTAAGGGGTGACACGTGGGCTTGTCCGTGCCCCGGGGGGTGTGAACATTCCTCCACCGGGCCCTTGGGGCCCAGACATGCCTCAACCATGCCTCTAGGGGCCTGAGATGCCAGGTCCGTGCCCCTAGGGACCGGACCTCCTCTTGTCCGTGCTCAGAAGGCATGGACGCCCCCACTACCGTCATTTCATGTGATTTTTAATGAAAATTATTTGAATTATTTCACGTGATAGTAATGATATTTTTGTTTAGGGTTAGCACGCGCGCTGTTGTCACGATAGTATTATTTTGGAGAACCGTTTGGAAAAAGAGTACAAAATTTGGGAATAAAAATTTGAGAGACTTCATAATGTAGTTGCGAATTACATGACGAAGCACGGTTTGGTTACATGCATTAAAAACAACAGCATGCACGAATCAACAAACAGAAAATCACATAGGATACATATACACCTTTTTGGAATAAAAAATAGGGTGAATTGGAATGAAGTTAATTAATCTTAGTGGGCCATTGGTCCCTTCCCCTTGTCTCCTGACTACCTGCGATGGCGGCCAGTCTCAAAGGTAGCCTTGTTCTGCGAGATGGGCTGGAAGATTGAATGATGTTAGCAGAACGTAACGTGAAATCAATAATCAGGATGCAAATTGAACATAACTTACCTTTTCGATCCGAAGTGTACTAGGGTGACGAGGAACGCTAGGACGACCGCTGATCTCACTAGCAAGAGTGTTCCCCTTGTCGACCGGTGCCTCTTCAATAGGGTCGAGTATGCAAGGTTTCCGACATTGGAAGACCTCGGGTCGCTTCGTGTAGTTGAACATGTACTTCGGCTCGATGAACGCCCTATCGCACATGTCTAGGTCGTTGATCCATTGGAAGATGTTGCAACGCATCTTCGGCTGCCATTATGCGTGGATGAAGTTAGGCATATGTGGAGTCCAATGTAAGATGTAAAAAATCGATGTTTGTGTAAGATTCACTTACGAGGATATTCCCGTACGTGTAGTAAGCCTAGGCGGCGATCGCTGGGTGTATGGATTGAATGATCCAAGCCGGTTCTTCACACACACACTATGGGTGTGGAAAGTCCGGTGGCACTTGCGCATCCTTCATAGAATAATCTGAGTAGATTTTAGCCCTCTCATCATGCTACTTGTTCTTTCACAATATTTTCGCATAGAAGTACGACATCTCCAAGGCTGGCTTAATGTTGTGCTCTAGCTCATAGAACAAGGGCGAGTTAGTTCGAAACAAATAGAATACCAAAATACATACCTGTTGACGTAAAATGACATACGCAAAGACGCAAATATTATAACACTACCTGTTAACATAAAATAACGGTCCCCTAACATGCAAAGAGTATAATTAATCACGACACAGAATGACGCCTTGATGAGCTCAGTTTGTTAGGGCAATCCTTCGTGGAGTGGCGAAGGGTCTTGCATATCCGGCAATTCCTCACGCGGCTCTGGCCCCCACACTAGTTGTCATCCATTTCGTTTCGAAAGTGCCGCGTCTGCCGTCATCCCTTCCAAGTTGCCTTTAAGGCTATGGTCGTGCCCCATTTCACCCTCTCCGGCCAAAGATCTCTATAATTCATGTCCACACCATACGAGTGGAACTCAGCACTCCATATCCCAAAAACATGGTGCATGTCATAGTATTCAGAGATTCACAGCGTAGATATCTACCATACTTGCGCGCATACCTTGTACACATGTGACCATGGCTTGTGCAGGAGCTTTGACTTGTTGCAGGAGCATGTAGCTGCATCACCGCGGGTGCAAGCATGTCTTCTTTCGCCCCTCGCATGACTATTAGCATATTTCTACCTCAGCCTGATCTCGTACTTTCTCCTCAGGCCATTGATCACCCGGATGGCCGAATGTTGTGCGTATGAGCTTTCTGCATCTTTTGGTCCATATACCACTACATGTTCTCAGACCACTGCTTCCCTTCTTCCAGTTGCTGTCTCGCTACGGTGGCTCTATTTATGATGTAACCAACCATGCGGTCCAGGTCTCCTCAATGATCACGGTGATAGGGAGACACCGCACACCTTTCAGTATGCTGTTGTACACCTCAAACATGTTGGTTGTCATAATATCGTACCTCGCACCGTCGATATCGTACATATATGATCATTTCTCCAACTCAGGAGCGTGGAGATTAATCCACTCAGAGAAACTGATGGGGCTCCTGGATTCTGAAGGGGACTCCCTTGTATGCCTCGTAGTTCGATGTTCGAGGTCTCTCTAGATGGCCTCAAACTTTTGCCTCTTGTTTTGCGTGCACAACGTCTCGAACAACATCATTAGTTCCTGACTGTGGAGCCGCGTGTAGAAGTTCTATGCAAGATTTCTCATGCACCATTGGGTTTTCATGTCATTCCACTAGTATGGGGGTTTCGTCCCATTCTTCATAGTGTTGAGAGCGGACAACAACCCAATATTGCGGTCTGTGATAAGACATACGTTGGGCCGGTCTCCGACAACTGCCCACTTGACATTTGCTAGGAATCACAGTCAACTAGATGTGTTCTTGTAACTGAAAGAAGCTGATCATTCGCATCGGCCGCCATTGCGGTGAGAATGGTGCCCTTGTACCTCCCGGTGAGGAAAGTGACATGCATCGTGAGCACTGGATGATAGCGCTTGAAGCCCTCTATGGCCTAGAAGAAAGCTCAGAACATACGGTCCAGTATGTAGAAGTTAGGGCCTACATCAGAATCTTCTCTTTCCATCTTGTTTATGTACGTGCAGAGTTTGCTTTGGAAATATGGTGAAGCATCCTTGGCACATGGTTGAACGCCTCCTCATATGTTCCGTACGTAACTCGATCACCTTCTGCTTGGCTCGTCGGACCTTACTGTAGCTGACTAAATAACCAACCAGATTGATGACTTCTGATAACAGCATCTTGGGGGAGATAGACACATCCTTCGCAACTAGGTAGCCAATGAGGCTTGCCACATATGCGAAAGTGACATTCCATTGTTGCTGTTGCGGCTCACTCAGCTCGTAAGTGTGATCGATCACCACCTTGACCGTGAAGACCGTCCCAAAGAACTTCACCTTATGAGCGCTGAACTTGCCAGAGCAACCTTGCACTACGCACTTTATGCATAATGGCCTGGGTTGGACCGGTGCACATGGCTGATGGACAACATGTACCATGCTTTCGTGCAGGTGATGCCTTCGATGACAAGCTTCTTCGTCGCTGCTTCCGTGTCGAACTCCCTCCGGATGCAGCTACTTAGCTTGTGAATATTCATCGCATCCAGCCCCTCCACCTGGACCACCTACTAGCATCTCGATAACTCCAATCCACCGGGTTCGCCCCTTACGAGACTGTCGTCATAAAATACAACTCCAATCCACCGGGTTCGCCCCTTACGAGACTGTCGTCATAAAATACAAGCAAGTCTTGCATGTTCGACATTACCTAAAGCAACAACAACCCAATTTACTATACACAATTGTATGATCAAAGATGACCGACTAGAGAGGGTGAATAGGAGGTTACTAAAAATCTTGTGCTCTAATTTGCAATTTAACAAGTATGGACTAATTAAAGAATTCTAGCACAAGTCAAGAGATAAATTCTAAGTTCACTAAGTCACCCCAAGGCTATGTTAATACTAAATACAATTCTAGCTAAGCAATTCTACACAAATAAGAAGTTAGAAATATAAATACGAAAATAGTAAAGACAAGAGAGAAAACCACAATAAAAACAATCGATGTTTTCCTAGTGGTATCGAAGACTTGCTCGTGTTCACTAGTCTATGTTGAAGTAAGCCCAAACGAATTGGACCGGCTCCACGTATTGAGCCTAATAAACCTCAATTCCACTAGGGTTGCTCTTCTCCACTCTGGAGATGGCGAGCATCGAACTAATCACAACTGGTGCTGGGCCTCTTCACAACTTTCTTGAAGAGATCACCACACAATCTTCCTCCAAGCCGTCTAGGTGCCGGTAAGCACCAAGAGTAATAAATCACATCCCTTACTTGAAGGTTATAAAGTGCCAAAGAGATTAACTAATGATGCAAATACACTTGAATGCTTTCAACTGCCTCAAAATAAAAAATATGAGCAAATAAATAGAGGAGAGTGCACCAAAGGCTCAAATGTATTCAATGAAGTTAGGAGTTTTGAGCTTAGTGCTGGTGAGGGGGTATTTATAGTCACCAACAATAAATTCGACCGTTTAGAGCAAGATCCCCAAAAAATCAGTAGGTATGGTACTACCGCCATGTATCGGCCGGTACTACCGCACCTATGGTTCAACGATAATATGTTATTCATTTAATGTTTTTGAACTAGCCGTTAAAATTTGGTACGGTACTACCGCACTCACATGGGTCGGTTGTTACAGTCTGGTGCAGTATTACCACACTCACATGGGTCAGTACTGCTTGGCTCAAACGGAACTACCGTTTTTCAGAGGATGAAAAACTCTCAAAAACATGCTCTCTGAAAATAACGTACCGCCAACTAGAAAACGGTCCTACCGCATTGTGGTACTACCGCTCCTCAGGTGCGGTCATACCGTTTTTACTGATAATTTTTCCAGATGCTGTTCTAAATGCAATGCATGACTCTTAGTTAATCAAAGTGGCATATCATAAGTTTTCAAGCTACTAGCCATGATCCTTCTTTATAGTACGGCGTCTAGCCTATAAATCCGGTCTTTTTACCAAACACCGAGACCGATAAAAAATATAAAGGATCCTTAGGCTACAAAATACTTTTGCCTTGAGCCATGTCAATTTTTTATCGTCTTTGCATTGCCATTTTCATGCTGTCATCCATAATCCGGGACTATACCTTTAAAATATCTTAGCACACACGTTAGTCCTTTAACATATTATTATCATTAATTACCAAAATTATTTTTAGGGGTCTAGATGCTTTCAACAATCTAATAAAATAGGTTGAACTATATAGTCTACATTTTCCTACCCCACAAAAATAACCACAATACCTAACCTAATTAAAATAACGACTTCAAGGTATTCAGCGCATAGTAAAAAAAACTACAAAATTAATTACGACTAATTAGTTATGGTGAGTTAATAATGACCAATTAACTGCGACTAACTAACTATGACTAATTAATTTGGACTAACTAATTATGACTAATTAATTAGAACTAACTAATTACAACTAATTAATTAGAATTAACTAACTATGAGCAATTAATTATTACCAAATTAATTATGACTAAATTAATCATGACTCAATTATATACGACTAAGTAATTAAAATTAAATAATTAGGATTAATTAATTACCACAAATTAATTAACCCTATTAATTAAGGTTAATTAATTAGGACTAACTAACTCTGAGTAATTAATTACGACTAATTAATTTAACATAGTAATTACTACTAATTAATTACTACTATTTTAATTATGATTAAATAATTACCACTAACTAACTATGACTAAATTAATTACAACTAACTAATTTGGACTAATTAATTATGGCTAATTAATTATCACTAAATAACTACGACTAAATTAATTACATCTAACTAATTTGGACTAATTAATTATGACTAATTAAAAAATAATTACACAGTTAATGAACATAATGCAATACGACAAAAATTACCTCATCTAGAAGATTTTCACTTGATGTAGAACTAACTATACTAAAACGACTGTTAAACACTGCTCTAAACAGTATTAAATCGGCAACGAAATCAGAACTAATTTTGGCCGATCGCGTTGCTTCTCGCTTGCTCGATCCTCTCTATCTTTCATGCAAAGAGGAATGATTTTGGTGTAGAGGAACGAGAGCACATCGCCGGGTTTTATAGTCGCATGAAGGCTGACCGCAAAGCGACGGGAGGAAAATTCTCTCCCACGGGCGACGTGCCGGGTTTTTTTGCGCATATGGGGGATAGCGAGAATCCGAGGTGTGCCTGAAATCACGGATTTTCATTCGAAAAAAATCACATAAAATAAGTTCCAGCTCCTAGGGGCACAAACCTGGCATCTCCGGGCCCCAAGGGCACAGTGGAGGCAGGTCCGGCCCCTCAAGGGCGTGAACAAACCCACATATCGCCTTCGCATAACTCTACGGTGTTATTTTTGCACTTAAACGTGATGATGATACTATATTTGCTAATTCGCACGGGAACCATGCTAAATACGCCGAAAACTGGAAAAAAATCTATAAAACCTGGTCCACAACTCCATTGATGTGGACCAACTCCATCATGTGACACGTGTCCTTTTACGAATCTCAAAGTGCACAGTCTCATAAATCACTAATGTGAATTTTCACAAATTGAATATTAAAAACTACCACATCACGCTTTAAAATTCGTAAAAAAATATATATTACATGATAAAATTAGTCCACATTAGTAAAATTGTAAACCAGCGAGCACACGGACGCTGCGCCTCGTCAAAATCGCCAGAGAGGCCGTAGGTACTTCCTTGCCCATTTAACGAAGCAGTCCTCGTCACCTTTCTGCTGACCAGAAGACTGCACAGCGTAGCGCACGTCTCGTCTCGTCTCTGCCCTTCCTTCTCTCTCTCTCTCTCTCTCTCTCTCTCTCACCCGTCTGTACCGCTGAGATACAGGCAAAGCTTACAAGAAGAGGAGTCTTGCAGTGCAGAGCGGAGGGGAAGGGAGAGGAGGTAGATAGATGGGGCGGCCAAGGAGGGGGGAGCGGCGGATCGACGCCGCCATCGACCGCCTCTCCGACTACGGCTTCCTCAGGCCCGACATCCGCAGGGTCATCAACGAGCTCCTACAGGTATGCATGTATGTATGTATGTATGTATGTATGTATGTATGTTCTTTCTTGCCATCTAGTACACTGTGAATCGTCTTGCACATCGATCGCGAATGGAAATGAAATGTATGTCATATTGTCGCATGAAGTAGCTAGCAAAGCTATATATATTAACAC
The DNA here is from genome assembly GCA_036346255.1 of Ampelocalamus luodianensis. Classification (NCBI taxonomy): domain Eukaryota; kingdom Viridiplantae; phylum Streptophyta; class Magnoliopsida; order Poales; family Poaceae; genus Ampelocalamus; species Ampelocalamus luodianensis. The sequence goes on along the minus strand of CM070634.1, from coordinate 46,687,176 downwards.
CTTTGATTTCATCCTTGCGTTGTTAGTGAATGTGTGCATGTGTATTCTTTGAATGGTACAAGAACTGATGGATCGATTGATTCTTCACAAAGAAAATAGAATAGAACTGATTGATTGATTGAGGAACTCTTACTAATTAGTGTGGATAACTCGTGCTTTTAATTCAGCTGTACGGGAGAGATGGGTGGGTGTTCCTGGAGGAGGGATCGTACCGCATTGTGCTCGACAAGCTTCTGGAGGAACAGGTGCCGCAGCCGCAGGTCGTTCCCTTTCCCCATTTTTCATGCCTCACCTATATATCTGGTTGGCAAGTGCTATTTGTCCTGGAATTTTACATTGTCGCTGCGCCTACCATCTGGTGTATATGGAGTATTGCAATGCTGGTGCATACACCTCATGTTTCAGTGCCATGGAATCCGTTAAAATGATTCGAGTTTCTTTAAGCAGCATTTTCTGTGATCTTACATGGTCATGCTAATGCCTACCAACCAGTGTATATAAAATGACTACATTAATAGATGGACTGAGTTTTAGTATTTTCAGTGTCTTGGAATCCCTTGATGCCTGTAAGGAACCAGGGGATTTTTTAAAAAAAACTTCATGTTGCTACATTAAACTGGTGAATTGAAGCACCAACGTCCATCTCAAGCTCTCAGCATCGCTATGGTATTTGAGAACCTGTTTACACTAAAAGGATAATAATAGTCTACTCAAATATACCGCTTGTGTCAACATTTTTGGCACAATCTGTTCAACTGAAAGCACATAAATAAATTGTTATGAAAAAATTTGTTGTTCATTCAGGACTAAGTTGTTTCTTGGGATGTCTGTTGCCACCAGTCAGATCTTTCAATGGGCCTCCTGTTTTTATGCAGCAACAAGAAGCAGCAGCATCAGCGGATGAGGCACCGCCTGAAAATGATGCGCAAATCTCGGAAGTACACGTGCCAGTTGAATCTGAATCAGCCGTTGAGCAAGCCAAGCCTCCAGCTAGGCCCATTGAGTCTCCTGCTCTTGAACCTATAGTACCACTCCCTGGCCCTCCAGCTACAGGCAGTGTTCGTCCAAGGCGTCCCTGCTATGGATGGATTAGTGAAAGTGATTCAGAGAGTGAGTCAGACAATGGAGAGTCAGCCGTTGAGCAACCGGAGCCTCCAGCCGGTTCACGGCATGAGGTGATTGCTCCTCCGGCGAATGTTCCGATTGAGAAAGCTGAGCCTCCAGCTCGTCCACGACATGAGGTGATTGCACCTCCAGTGAATGTTCTGACTCCTGAAGGTGGCTTGCTTCCTAGGAGGAAGCGACCGAGTGGATGGGATGTGCGCCCTGATAACTGGTGATGGTTCTGACCTCTGATCTGCCTTGCTCTCGTTTATTTAATTTGGTATTAGTGACAGAATTGCTGTGACTACTCAGTACTATCATATCTAACATTTGTTCTTATTCTTTTGATCCATTTGAAGATGACCGCTACAGATTTTACTTACACCTGCTAGGAACAGAAAACATATCATGCAGACTGAACATACAAAATGTATGGCATGCCAGATCCATTCTTATGAACACACCACTAGCATAAATGTTTACTATGCTAAAAAAGTTGATTTCTGGGGTTTTATGTGAACCATGCACAAAAGAAAGTTGATTAGTAGTATATGCCCTTGCTACTTTCCACATAAACGCGTCTTGAGTTCAGAAAGCTCATATACGAGCATACACCCTAAGAGCATCAAAACTTAGGCAACAAAGCCAATTCTTCCAGAATCAAGGCAACAAAATTTCAGTGAACCTCCAATAGCAGTTACTGGATTGTAACTAGTATCTGTTCAAGCAAGGAAGTCCATTTTACTGGATAGAATCTTGATTCTATCTGTCTCCTTGTTATAATGATCAGATTTTTTTTCTTCAAGAAACTATATATAATATATATATATATATATATATATATATATATTGAGAAACTGCAATAATAAGAGTTTCCACGCAATATTTAGCAAAGGATTTATCAGAAATGTAAACTTAGTGATAAGGTCTGTCTACATGATTTTTGTACTGTTTTTAATCCATATTAGGACTATAACCTAACATTTTTTAATGAATACCTGAACACTGTTCTTTTGATAACACTAATTAATCATTGTCTCCTGAATCTAGCAGGTAGGCCAATACCAAGAGTTGTAAGGTGATTTGGTTCAAAAAGAGTTGTAAGATGGTGATCTACATAGTTTTTGGCCCATTTAGCCTCTTTTTCAAATGAAATAGCAAAACTAGCCCCAGCTGCAGTCTGGTTCTGCGGCGATTTCGCCCGGTAGGGGTGTCATTTTTGTGACTTCGTTCACGGAGGGTTAGTTTTGCTATTGCAAATCAAAAAAGTTTTGCCAAAGACTCGTGATCTACAAGGATGGAGAAGACATCTTAATGCAGGGAATTCTGTCAGCCAATGAATTTTACTTGCAGGTAATTGTAGTAGAAGTATCTGTCGGAGAGTAGACACCGCTGAGAATGAACTGCTGTTTGGATGGATGCCAGCAGAATATGTGGTGCTGTTTGACAGTGCCTGCATCAACTTTAATTTTCTAGTACTAACATGGATTCACCCTTAAGTTGGTTTTAACTATGATTAAGTTGGCGTAGTAGGATTCCATTGAATTGATGCTGGTAGTATTTGTTAGAGATATATATGTATAGTGTATTATTCCCCATTGTTATAAGGGGTTCTTTGTATATTCATCGCATGTACTTGTGTATATATACTAGCCCATTGGCCTCATATTGAATACAAGCGCTATTCATATCATGGTATCAGAGCAAACTTAGGGTTTCCGTCGCTCCGCTTGTCGCCGCCGCCGCCGCCGTCCTCGGATCCGGGTGGTCGTCGCCTTGACGTCATCTTGACGTCTCCCGAACGGAGAAGCCGCCTCCGTCTCGGCTTGAGTCGGCCGCCGCCGCTTGTCGCTTCTTCGGCCGTCACCACGCGGCCGTCATCCTAGATCCGCAGCCGCCTCCCTCTCGGTCCCGGGTGTCGCCGCCCTCCTAGATCTGCCGCCCCCATCGGCCTCCTCGTCGCCCCCGCCGGCTCCTCGCCTCTCTCCTCTCCCGGAACCGCCCCGCCGCCACGGGGAGACGCTCCACCCGCTGCGGGGGAAGCGCTGCCTAGCGGGAGCGCCGAGCGAGGGGGAAGCGGCGCCTGGGGGGAGCCCTGCCGGGGTTGAGCGGCCGCCTGGGTGGAGGAGCGCCGCCGGGGGGGTCGCCATCGTCGGTGCCGCGGGGAGGCATCCACTCCACGCCGCCAGGGGGAGGGGAACCCTAGAGGGCTCCCGTGCGTGCGGTTTGGGCGCTTGGCTCCCGTGCGTGCGGTTTGGGCCGTCTCTCAGCCGGCCCGATAGAAAAAGAAAGGAAAGAGTAAAAACGCGTCATTCTAACCGCGCGCGCTGGCGCGCTGTTAGACCGTTGTCTTGGTCGCCGCGTCGTCCAGCGCCGCCTACCAATGGGTACCATTTCCCTCCCTCGTTGCCCGGTGATCTTCGATGGTGTTAATTACACCGACTTCGTGTCTCACATGCGCATCCACATGCGTGGTCTTCGTCTCTGGGGCGTCCTCTCGGGCGATGTTACCTGTCCGCCTTGCCCTACACCTCCGACGGAGTTTACGCTGTTGCGCCGCCCCAACAATGACAAGGTGCTTCCGAGACCGCCGCATTGCCGATGATGAGGCTATCTCTGCCTACCAGGAGGCTTTGGACTTCTACAAGGATCGCCTAACCGCCTACACTTAGTGGTACGACGACGACGCTCAGGCTGCTGCTGTCCTCATCGCCAATATCCAGCCTCAGTTCTCTTCTGAGGTTGTGGGACTCCCATCGCTTTCGGATGTGGACTCACCTTCGTCGGCGCTCGAGCCCTCGGTGATGCTCTCTACATGCGTGGTCCGCCAGGAGCACTCTCTTCAGCAGAGTGATGCTACTGTTGACGCTTTTTACGCTTAGAGCTCGTTGTGCAGCGTCACCGGACTCTCTCCGCACCTTGGGTCGTCGCTCGCCCGCTCTTTGCCTAGCCGATGCGTCTTGACACGAGTTTCACGGATCTACGAGTTCCTTACTCGCCGCGTCCTAAGTTCGGCAGTGGCGTGCTCGGCTCCTTGCACGCCACCCTCGTGTCACTCTCTGGAGGCTCTTGCGAGATACGTGCGGAGGAGACTCGCTGAGTGGTGCCGGCTGCTACCACTCCCCTCCGTGCTCGCCGCCCGCCACTGCTACACCGACGCTCCGCGCGTCGACATCGCCTCCTCCAACGGCGCCACGGTGGTGGTGGCGCCCTCCATCGGCGGTGGCCGTCCTCACTGCTCCTCGCAATAAGGTCGGCCACATTGAATCCTGCTATAAGAAGTAGCGGCATCTTTCTCGCCGTTCTTCTACTAGCTCGCATCTGGTGCTTACATCGGCGCTGCGCCGACTTCTTCACAGCTCTCGAGCGGGAGATAGCGGACCCGGCGCCGCTTGCCGCCTGTGTTCTCCTCGGCGAGGTTCTGCGAGCTCGCTCATCGACTCTTCGCACCGAGAAACCACGTTCTACACAGTCAGGTACCTCCCCGTGGATTCTTGATTCTAGAGCATCTTTTCACATAACAACTGATCCTTCCACTCTGTCTTTCATTACACCCCTTGATTCTCCTGTCAGTGTTCTTACTGCTGATGGTACATCTCTTTCTGTATCTGGTCGAGACCCTCTTAGCAACTCATCTTTTCATGTTTCTTCTGTTGCTTATGTTCCTCGCCTTACCATGCAGCTTCTTTCTCACAAGGCGACATCGATCTTGGTTATCGGGTCATTCTCGACTCTGACTCTTTTTGTGTTCAGGACCGCCACACGGGAGCTCTGGTTGGTTCGGCCCTCGGCGCCTTGACTCACGGCGTCTCGGGAGCTTGACCGCTTCACCTTCCTTCCGCCGCTACTTGCCGCGGGCCTCTCTCTTCCGCCACTTCGCCTACTAGCTCTTTTCAGCAGTGGCATCACCGTCTTGGTCATCTGTGTGGATCTCGTCTGTCGTTTTTGGTTCATCGTGGTCTTCTGGGGTCTGTCTCAGGAGATGTGTCTTTAGATTGTCAGGGTTGTAAGTTAGGTAAACAGATTCAGCTTCCTTATCCTCATAATGAGTCAGTGTCTCAGCGTCCTTTTGATCTTGTTCATTCAGATGTTTGGGGTCCGGTTCCCTTCGTTTCGAAAGGGGGTCATCGATATTATATCATTTTTATAGATGATTTTTCTCGCCACACTTGGATATATTTTATGTCTTCTCGTAGTGAGGTCTTATCTATCTATAAACAATTTGCCACTATGGTCCATACAGTTCTCCACCCCTATTCGTGTCTTTAAATGCGACTCATTGGCGAGTACCTCTCGTTACTTGCGCAGCTTCCTTACTGAGCAGGGTACTCTCGCTCAGTTCTCCTGTCCTGGTGCTCATGCTCAGAATGGTGTCGCTGAGCGCAAGCATCGTCATCTCCTTGAGACGGCTCGTGCATTGATGATTGCCGCCTCTATTCCACCTCACTTTTGGGCCGAGGCTGTTTCCACTGCCACCTATCTCGTTAACATTCAGCCCTCTTCTGCTCTTCAGGGTGCGATTCCTGTTGAGCGTCTTTGTGGTCTTCTTCCTGACTACTCTGCCCTTCGTCTGTTTGGCTGCGTTTGCTATGTTCTCCTCGCCCCTCGAGAACGTACCAAACCGATCGCTCTCGATCTGAGTGTGTCTTTCGGGATACGATCGTGAGCACAAGGGATATCGGTGCTGGGATCCTGTTGGTCGACGGATGCGGATTTCTCGGGATGTGACTTTCGACGAGTCTCGTCCCTTCTACCTACGTCCTACCTCTCCTTCGGCTTCGGCTTCCTCTGTGGAGTCTCTGTCCTTTTTGACCTTTCCAGATACACCTATATCTGTCTTGCTCTCATCTACCCGTCTCACTGAGTCTCCACATATTCCTCCTGTGACCTCTCCGCCGTTGTCGCCGCCTGCTTCGTCTCCTGCGGCTCCTCAGGCTCCTCCCACTACACTCGTCTACACTCGTCGACCTCGTATTGAGGATCTTCCAGATGAGTCATCTTCTCCTGATGTTCTATCTTCTCCTGATGATCCATCTTTCCCTGATGGGTTATCTTCTCCTCGCTACGCTCTCCGCGATCGCTAGTCGATTCGGCCTCCTGTCCGTTTTGGTTTTTCAGGTGCAGCTACTCTTGAGCCTGTCTCCTATCGGGATGCTGTTACTCATCCTGAGTAGCAGCATGCTATGACCGAGGAGATTGCTGCCCTCGAGCGTACTGGTACTTGGGATCTTGTTTCTTTTCCATCTCACTCTCGTCCCATCACGTGTAAGTGGGTCTATAAGATTAAGACTCGCTCTGATGGCTCTCTTGAGCGCTATAAGGCGTGTTTTGTTGCTCGTGGCTTCCAGCAGGAGCATGGTCGTGACTACGACGAGACTTTTGCTCCTGTGGCTCACATGATCACTGTTCGCACTCTTCTTGCGGTGGCGTCTGCTCGCCACCGTGCATTTCTCGACTTGATGTCAAGAATGCATTTCTTAATGGCGAGTTGCGTGAGGAGGTCTACATGCTTCCGCCACCGGTATTCTCGCTCGAGGGCATGGTGCATGCGTCTTCGCGTTCTCTCTATGGCCTTAAGCAAGCCCCTCGTGCTTGGTTTGGCGCTTCTCCTCTGTGGTCACTGCTGGGCTTTTCAGCTAGTGATCATGATCCTGCGCTCTTGTCCACACTTCGCCTCGTGGTCGGACTCTTCTTCTTACGTATGTTGATGATATGATCATTACGGAGATGATTAGTACATTGCCTTTGTCAAGGCTCGTCTTAGTGAGCGCTTTCTTATGTCGGATCTTGGTCCTCTTCGTTACTTCCTTGGGATTGAGGTTACTTCCACTCCGGATGGTTTCTTTATGTCCCAAGAGAAGTATATTCATGATCTTCTTGATCGCATCTCTCTCATCGATCAAGATCTTGTTGAGACTCCCATGGAGCTCAATGTTCACCTCGACCCTCGATGGCGAGCCTCTTTACGATCCGACTCGCTATCGTCATCTTGTTGGGAGTCTTGTCTATCTTGTCATTACTCGTCCGATATCACTTATCCATCCACATTTTGAGTCGGTTCAGATCGCTCCCACTCAGTCCACTCACACTACCTTCTTGAGTTCTGCGATACCTTCGTGGGACTATCTCTCGTCTTTTCTTTCCAAACTCCACTCGTTCTGCTTTAGGCTTATTCGGATGCTACTTGGGCCAGCGATCCCTCTGATCGCCGGTCTATCTCTGCTTACTGTGTTTTTCTTGGTGGTTCTCTCATTGCCTAGAAGACGAAGAAACATACTACAGTGTCCCGTTCGAGTGCAGAGGCTGAGTTGCGCGCTATGGCTCTCTTGACAGCAGAGATTACTTGGCTACGGTGGTTACTTGAGGATTTTGATGTTTCTGTCACTACACCGACTCTCTCTTGTCCGATAGTACAGGTGCTATCAAGATTGCCGAGACCACGTGAAGCATGAGCTTACCAAACATATTGGTGTTGATGCTTCCTTCGTGCGGTCTTGTGTGCATGATCGGTGATTGCTCTTCGCATGTGCCTTGAGCTTGGATAGCGGATTTCTTCACGAAGGCCTGCATCGCGCACAACATGGTTTCTACTCTCCAAACTCGGTGTTGTTGATCCACCATGAGTTTGAGGGGGGGTGTTAGAGATATATATGTATAGTGTGTTATTCCCCATTGTTATAAGGGGTTCTTTGCATATTCACCGTATGTACTTGTGCATATATGCTGTCCCATTAGCCTCATATTGAATACAAACGCTATTCATATCAGTATTAAGTGTCTGGCATGAACATCTCACTATCCGTTGTAGCTAGGAGCCTAGGATGTATTGTTGTCACTGTCGATATGTAATGATCGACCAAAAATGGCAATATGGTGAGGAAGGACTAGAATTCTGTACAAAATGTGGAGTGAGCTACAACGCTGTGCCATACAAAGAATCGTCTCTCGACTGTTCGACAACAAAAATTGACGCTCTAGATCAACAATAGTCAATAGTTATATCACAACTGGTATAGTGTCGAACAGTACCAAGAGATCTCACCCATGGCTTTTATATGGGAAAAACCCACAAATTAGGTTCTGCCAGATAGAGTGACAGTGTCCATCGCGAGCACACGATAGCTGTGGGCTTGTGGCAAACTGGTCGAGTGCTTTTAGGCCCCGTTTCCCCGTTTCGTGAAATCCAGGATTTTTTTTTTCTTTTGAAACATGATCAACTTAGCTTTTATAAAAGCTAATACCAAAGGTTACAATAGTCCCAATACAGAATTGGCTGGGGAATGAAATCCAGGAATTTCGCATAAGGAAAACCCACATTATAATTCCCACACTCCAAACATGGCGTCAAAAGTAAGATTTTTTTTCTTCAATAAAAGTGTACTATTATTGAACAATCATTCGGTAGTAATCATCCCAGCTGGTGTTAGATATATAGGCCAAGTTTTGTATAAGGGCTCACTTGAATAAAAGAAAGGGAGAAGTGCATATTTGCCTGAAGGGTTTTTGGGTTTTGTATATTTATCATTGCAAATGAGCTAATTACTGTGGTGACATTGCAAAGGTGGGAAATAGGGCTTATTTACCACTTTCACAAGGGTAAACGGGTTTGACCATGACAAAATGACCATTTTGTCCCTCCCAAAAGAATAAAGAAGAAATCTGCTCTCTTGTCGTTGCTGCCGCCGACCAAAAATCAATCGTCACCGCCGTTGCTAACTGTTGTAGATCCATGGAAGATGAAAAGAAAAGAAAAGAGAGGGGAAGAGGATTATGGAAGAAAGGTTTGAGGGTATGTTGGCAATTTCTAAAATTTGGATCCAACAATGACATAAAAACCCTATTCCCCAACTTTGCAATGGTATAGCAGCAATTAGCTCGTTTGCAATGTCAAATCCCAAATTACACACCTTTGTGATGGAAATTATGCAATTATTCTATAAAGAAACTAACAGGACGGTTTTAATGTGATTTTGCCAATGTTGAAGCACAAGAGTTAATAAAATAATCCTTGCAAGCATGATTCACTTATAAAAAATGTTTTGAGCAGATTTTTTTTTTTAAACATCACAAAAGAGTTATTTTATAAAAAAAATATTCGATCAAGCAGCCACGAATGCTTGTTGGTTGCTGCATGAGTCTCGTGAAAAACGTAGGGAGCAACCAATGGTTCCTTTTTAAAGATCTTTTGACCATGTAATATTTTTTAGGAGAAACAGTTGGACCAAAGAATGTACAAAAGGAAAATTAGCACAAGTTATCTAGCCGATCTTGAATTTGAGGAAAATACCTCTTCTTTGACGTATGGATAACCATGGCAAATTCCAATTTAAATTTGACTTTCCAATTCTGTAAAGTTGGTGAAATGGCTTCAAAAAAATGTTGCAGTAGTTCAGTGCGAATGTTACTATGTTTCCTCGCCAAAAAAAGAAAAGAAAAAAAGAAAAGAAAAAAAAGAATGTTACTACACTTGTCTATTGATTATGTAGTGCCAACTAGAACCTTTTGTATTCTATAACTTTGAACAAAACATTGGAGCATTTTCTTATAGTCATGACACTTTCTTATCGAGCAATCAACGTTCCCAGGTTAAATTTATCCAAGAACAAGTAGTAGAGGATGCTGGGTTGTTGCATGAGTCTGTTGGTCAGATTTTAGGGAGCAACTAATGGCTATTTTTTAAAAGGAAAACTTGGCCGTACATGCGGTTGTTGAGTGAAGATGCTACCATAGTTATCTACAAATTCTGAGGTGCATGATGGCATTTCATATTATAGAATTTTGAACAAAAATATTGCGATATTTTCTTATGGTCACTGAAATAAGCACTATCATTTTTTTTAATCAAGCCACCAACTTTCCAGAGTGAAGCCTTTAATTGCACACATGAAACTTAAAATCAGGATCCATTATCATGTGGGAGGCACGTGAGTTCGCATAGACAAGATTTTGGAGTTGTGAGTGTAAGGCTCCATCTTTATGTACATATGAACGTGTTTTCAACAGAAATTTTATGAGGTTACAGATTTATCCTCAATGTCCATCTTTCTAGGTGTGTGGTGTGCTTGCGTGGTGGTGTGTGCGCGTATGCGTCCTCCTTGTAATCGCAAAATAAAATTGTTTAATGGCTCAATTGAATGAACAAACTAGTAGAAGGGCTTTATGCCAATGTTGAAGCCATCCTCTTACCCCTCCTTTTCCTTGTGTGATTTGGGGCAAAGTGTGGTATGCCACAGGTTTTGTGGCGCATAATTTCTTAGCCACAAGTCTGGTAAAAATGGGTTGAGATTTGTTCTATGACATGTGGGATATATGGCTAAGAAAGTATGACACGCTACAAGTGCGGCAATAAACAAAAAACTAGTCTACAAAAGTGAAACTCGGCTAACTCAAGTGTGATAAGTGTTGTATAATTTGCGGGTTTAGCAAAAAGTTCAGAATAATAAGAGTGTAAAACCAGCATGTAATCGAGCATAAATAAAAGAATAATAATAAGTTCAGAAGAACCTCACTTATGCTACTGACAAACAGTTGAGCACGACTCTTAATCCGTAAAGATTCCACACCTAGTGCTTTCAGAGTTCTATCCAGAGATGAACTAGCAAAGTACCAGCTCACAACTTGGCTAATTGCTGTGTCAAACTGACGCACTAACTTGAGTACTATTTAAGATGTTGTACTACTCAAGTCTGACAACAAACCAAAAATGAGTCCTTTGTTCAGAAGGAAATTTCAACTGTTATCTGAACCTATTTAACTCCAAAGGCAGAAGCTAACAAATTTCATAATTAAGTGCAGGGAACAAAAAAAACCCTAATCAAGTTCTTACTTTGGCCCTCTTTGTTTAGGTTTAGGTTTTTTGGCTTATAGCTTAAACCTAGTTTTTTTTGGCTTAATCAGCTTATAAGCCTCTAACCTTTTAAGCCAAACTTTGTTGTTTGGTAATCAGGTTTTTTATAGGATGTTAGCTTATTGAGTTGTGTGTGAAGGATGAAAGGTCCGAAATGCTTTTGAAGGTTTAAAGAACCTTTTTAAGCATATATTTAAACTTATTTTTACATGAGATCTGAAAATATGATGATGCATACAAGTGTACATATGAAATAAAATAGATTTCACTTGTACGAGCATACATGTGTGTGTACCATAGCCTATCCAAATAAATTGCAAATCTCACCATCGGAGATGTATATCTAAGAAGACCAGAGTATAACAGACAACCTATTCATAGCAAGATATCGCTCGTCCGTGCATGCATGTATTTAGTATTTGAAAACCGATTAGAAAGGAAGCATAATCTTGGAAAATAAACCCCATTGCATAATACAATAGTAGTGTACCATACGATTCCTCATATCAGTCTTATAAATCTCTATAGGTTACAGTGCAACATAGTGCATAACATCAAAGTACAATAATACCAATGACTATTGTGATTGTAAAGGATGGCAATTGGCAAGGTTACAAGGGTATTATCCATTCTATACATCTCACATTTCATGTCAATTCAATCACACTTCGGTTTGAAGGATAAGTTCTACAGCCGCAAAGCTCAAAATCATGAAGCTAGAGATCCATCCCACGTGTAACAAAAACGGAGAAGCTCCAGTCTGTCTTATTTCTTCAGAAGGCAATCCTTGAAGCCCTATACAAGTAGATGTGCAGTTTGAACTTGTGAAGAATTGCCTTTGATCGTAACTAGAACCTCATCTGGATAATCTCTGATTTCCTCAAGAACAACAACTGCTCCACTAGCAGAACGTATATAAGAAATGTTTTGTCCCCTTACACCAATTATCTCTTCAGCATGCAGGAATGGGATCTGCAATGTACAAACATGTAAGGTTTGCTCCATTGAAAGCTGGGTTCCCCGTCAAACAGAAATATGTTCTATGTTGTCTATCACCACATCAATTCCACGAAAGAAGATCAAAGTATAGCATTGTGGCAAAATTAATGCTAGTATATATTGATATAATGATCCAGTGAGCATTGCTACTGCCTACTGATGCTATGCTCCAGCGACCATTGCTCCAGTAATGCTTGCATCTTGCTCATGATGAAAGTAGAGCATTCTGGAAAAATTAATCTGAACTTTACAATTTCTTACTTCCAACTTGCAAATGCAGGAAAATGGTGCTAGGGGAGGAGACAGAGACTCACTGGGGGAGGCAGCGTCGGATGAGGAAGGGCCGGCGTCGGGGTCGTCGGGAGGAAGCGGCGGGCCAGGGGAGGCGGCGGCGTCTTCCTCGCGGGGGCGACGGCGTTGGGGAAGGGGAGGGAAGGCAGCTGTGTAGGGGGAGGGGAGCGGCGTCGTGGGGGGAGGGGAGCGGCGGAGTCGGGGGAGGGGAGGGGGCGGGAGTCGGCGGCATGGAGGGGAGGGGATTGGAGGCGGCGGCGTGGAAGAACTGAAGGATTTGGGAATCGGCGAAGAGGAGGTGGAACATGGAGAAAAAATGAAACAATTTGTGTATTTATATGCAATGACATTTTGTGGGTAATTTTAGTGAACTTTAGTGGCAAACAGTTATTCCATTCCGCAAAAGCCAAAAAAGCACATCTCCTATGGCCCTGTTTGTTTAGGCTTTTTCATTGGCTTAAAAGCAAAAAAGGTTAAGCCTAAACAAAGGGGTGGCTTTTTCATTCGACTTATAAAAAGCTTAAGCCATTTTAAGCCTAAAAGCCATAAGCCACGAGAGGTGCTTTTTTGGCTTTTACGGAATGAAATTTTCCTTTGCCACTGAACTTCGTTGAAATTACCCTCAAAATGCCATCCATATATAAGTACAAACCCTTTCAATTTTTTCCCTTCTCCACCCGTTCTTTTCCCCTCCCCTTCGTCTCCCACACCCGACGTATCTCCTTCCCGCTGCCCCCAACATCGCCGCCTCCCCTCTCCTCCGCCCACCGACGCCGCCTCCCCTCTCCAAGCCGCACCCCCACGCCGCGGTCCGGCTGCTGCTCCTCATGCCGCGTCTGCCCGTCTCCCCCAACCACTTCTCCCTCCCCTTCGTGCTCAACGCTGTAGTATCGCTCCACCTCTGCCCGCTTGGCGCCTCCTTCCACACCCTCGCCCTCCGCCTCGTGCTCTTCCCCTCCCGCCTCCCCATCGCCAATGCGCTTGTCGACCTCTACGCCAAGTGCAACGACCTTCCCGCTGCCCACGCCACGCTTGTTGACATCCCGGTCCCCGACGTAGTCTCGTTCAACTCACTCCTCTGCGCACTTGCCCGCCTCACCTCTGTGAGACCCCGGTTTATTCAACTTGTAATACTTAGCCTTCCATTGACCCTAGCATCACAAATCAAATAAACCAAGCCTCGAGATATGTATACTTCCCATAATTGCAGTATACACACCCCATTACAAAATCATACATCAATTCCATACATCACAATATAACAAGTCTAGCAAAAAACATACATAATATAAAGTTATTACAAAAGAGCCGACTGGCCAAAAGGCATTAAGCATCAAATAACAGCGGAAGCAAAAGGTGCCATAAGATGGCTTTAACTAAAATACGACCGGTTAGCCACATAACCACAGGGCAACCGACCGGGCCACCAAGCTAGTCGTCCATACCGCAGCAAAACTCACCAAAGTTGATCCCTTAGGGATCAACCTTCTTTCTCTGCAACAATTAAGCAAAGCAAATGAGTACAAAAATGTACTCGCAAGACTTACGGGTAACAAACCTAGTTACTACTATATGCATGCTTTATTCAAAGGAGAAGGCTCAAGGTTAATTTTCAGCATAAAGCAAGTTTAATTTGCAATAAGTAATAGTTTGAAGGCAATTTTGACAATCTGAATTTTATTTGCATAAATAACAGCGAGACAATAAGTAATAACATAAAGACATCCTGGAGATGACTAACCCAATAGCCATCATGCTGGACCGAAAATGCGACTAGAGGGGGGGGTGAATAGGAGCACGATCTCTTTTTCTCCCAAATTCAATTCAATACGAATCTCACTCCAATAGCTATGAAAGCTATGAAGATCAATCAATCATGCACAGCGGAAGACTTGTATTGAATCAACTCAAAACCCCGAAGTAAAATCAACACAAAAGCAAAACACGAAGACACTGGCGTTCTGACCTCTCACGGGGGCGGTCAGACCGGTCGATCTAGCGGTCATACCGATCCAAGCAGTCAGACCGATTTCTCGGGCGGTCAGACCGCTGGTTCGATGAACAGAGAAAATAGCCCGACAAACCGAAACGCAAATTGATCAAACTTTTGATTCGTGCGTCCAAACTTCGTGAAATTTGACACACACCTACCTAAGTATGTCAGGAACCTATTCCAAGCAACAATCGTGATAATTCTTGCCAAGATTCTGACCTTTTACAGTTTGAGCGAAGTTAGGTCAAAAACCGAGTCAAAACGAAAATATGATCTTGAGACTTGCTCGTGGGTGATTGATGATATTGATGATTCTAGATGTATTCCCACACGTCACACAGCAAGCTAGATCACGTCCGAAACTAAGCAAAACTCGCGGATCAAAGAAAGACTCAAATCATCAAAAAGAGAGAAAGAAAGCAATTGACCTCATCTTGAAGAAACTTTCTTTGGATTGATTTGATATGGTATTGGTTTACAGCCACTCCATCAATGGATGACAAAGACTCAATACATGAGCACGAAATCCAATCCAACTCTCTAGAACCCTAACCTCCTCTCCTCCTCTCCCTAAACAAATTAGGGTTTCTAAACAATGAAACATCGAACGGTCGGGAGAGGGAAAAAAGGTGCAGCCACCTCCCTCCTCTATTTATAGTGGAGGCTTAGGGTTTCTAATAGAGTCTCCCTAATGGGCTCCCGTTAAGGCCCAAAACAAACGGGTGACACACGCACGCATTTTAAAGCGCCGTGTTCATATTGTGCGGCACTCGCTGTTCGCCACGTGTAGGTTGATCCAACGGCTCTCATCATGTCGGCAAGTCTCTCCCATCCGGCTCCCACCGAAACCACCATGACACTTGCACCGACCCCGCGCCGCTTGATTCAACGATCGCACCGAATCGCGTTCGGTCACCTTTGTCCATCTTGCACCATACTTGAGTCCAATGACTTCACCCGCATCGTCGATCGTTTTGAACCTCGCCTCTCCAAGCCTAGTCCCAATCATCCTCGCCGCTGACCGTCGTTGACCACCAAGCAACCTTTGCACAAAAATAGACAAGAAAATCGAATTCGGAACAAGTTCTTCACAACTTGACCCACGTTAGTCAAAACATGCATCATGCAACACATATGACATGAAACCCATGAACTTGACCTAATCAAGAACCATCGCCGCCACACGCGGACGCGATTTAAGTGAAAACCGTCGATCACGCCCTTGGCGGCTCGATCGCCACTCATCGATCGACCGCCAACCAAGGTCGATCGACCGCCACCAAAGGACTTAGCCAAAATTTCAACATCAAATCCGCAACCTCTCGGAAATTTAAAGCGAATAGAACTTTTGACAGAGGCTCCAAAAATTATGGGACTAAGTGCGTGAGAATCTCCTCACTTGCCTACACCTCTATTTTTGGCCCACCTCAAACTCAATGCCACTCAACTTGCCGGTCCGATCACCATCGCTCATCGAGCCGCTCCCACCGCTATGGATCGGACCGACCGCCTGGTCGATCCGCCAAGACAAAACACCGAGGCATGGGCGGTCGACCGTCACCAAGGCAGTCGTGACCGCTTGAGACTGACAGACCGAACTTTGCGAAAACTCGTGTTTCAAGAAACCTTCAACGTCATTGCCAATTGTCACATCATCCTAAGATCATGAGCATATCCCCATGATATCCACAATCTCCCCCTTGATGAACACATTGGCAATTCCCCACAAATGCAAGTTTTGAGGTTTGAAAAGAAAAAACTCAACGTTTTCGCGCAAAGGCACAACTTGGTCCAAATGCAAGAGAAAGCAATGGAAATGACCAAGCTGGCTTCAGAATAGCATCGGCAAGTGAGATAAGGCAAAAGAAAGGAAGAAAGCTTCAATTTCCAAAGAAGAGTAAAAAATCTCACTTAAGGTCCATATGAAAGAACAATTGTTCGAAATAACCTTTGATCATGGTGAGGCTCAAGAATTGCAATTCAAGTTCAGAAAGAGCAATAAGACCATAAGAATGCAAATAAGAAACTCCCCCTCACTATGATCCTCAAATTTCATAAAACTTCAAATTCTCCAATTTTCTCCCACTTTTTAATACTTTTAAATCATCTCCTCTTTACACATTTTGAAATATCTTCTCCCCCTTTGACAATGGAGTCATCAAGGAATCACGTCTTCCTCTCGTCCAGAGATAACAAATGCAGAATGAGGAAAAAGAATACGAAGGAGCATGCATGAAATGCAATGGAGTGGCTTCATATTTTTGTATTTTTCAATTTTGGATTACAAGAAGCTTTGGAGATTACCCAAAAGAACAAGCTAGCATCTCAAATTTTGCATAAACACCATATCAGCCTGAATGCGCTAGTAAGATCATGATAAGACATATATAACAAAGCTAAAGCAAGAAGGCTCAATGTAAAGTAATAACTTTTAGCATTTTAAGCAAAGCTTCAAATCTAGCAAGTTCATCAACAGAGATCCTAAAATGATACTGGCCATGTCAAAATATCAATGTGAGATCAAGACGCTAACAAAGACCACATTAAGAGACAAATAGGTCCTGAATTGAATCATTTTGCTCAAATTGTCTCAAACGCCCATTTTTCAACAGTTTTTCATTTGCAATGAATATTGAAGTTGATTAAAGGTATATCTTAGTGAAGAAGATCCTGGACTAGGAGCCATCCACAACCTCTTCCTAAGCTTCTACCAATTTTGATAATTCATTTTCTTATCCATGTGCTAGATCTCAAGCCTTGCCGCGACCATCTTAAGCACAAAAGAGCTTAAAAGAATGGTCTAGGTCATCCAAAACTCCCCCTGAGTTCATGCCTAGTGCAATGGCAAGCCGTCTCATGAGAAAGAATTGGTGAGATCAGTTTTTTCGCACAAAAGAGACCTCCTTTTTTTCACAAGAGCAGATTTAGATTCTTAAAAGAACAAGAAGCTCAAGTAATGATCAATACTAGATTCAAGAGCTAACACAACAATTTTGACAGGCCAATGTCACAAAGGAGCACTAATTGCGCAACTAGCTAAAACATCCACAAATTGCGTTTTTAGTTCAAGTTGTCTTAAAATTCTAGCTCATTCAAAGAAAGACTTAGCTACACATATGAAAGCATGATAATTCTAGCAAGTCAAAGAACTAGACATGGCATTGAGCGGAATTGAAATACTAAAGCTCAAAGGGTAATAAGCAAAGCTTCATCAATTTTAAAAGACAAGCGAGAAGCTTATATAACAATGCATCTTTTGGTTTTCATATGAATGCAGTATGAAACAATGAAATGCACAAAAACTTAAAGAGTCTAAAAGATCAAAAGATCAAAAGAAAATACCACTAGAAGAAGGTATCGAAAAACAGAAAAGCTCAAATGAACAAGAAAAGTTCAGAACAGAGCCAACTCCCCTCAAACCAAACCGTAGGGATAAATTACCCTAACTCACTTCTCAAGGTTGCAAACCTAGTTGGATCTAAAGGCTTGGTGAGGATATCGATAACCGAGCCTCGGACTCCACGAAATGCGAAGACAATATCACCCTTCTCGACATGATCTCTAAGAAAGTGATAGCGAATGTCTATGTGCTTGGTCCTAGAGTGTTGCACAGGTTTTTAGCAATGTTAATCGCGAAGTGTTATCACGAAAAGAGGAACACTATCAAACGCCAACCCAAAATCCTTAAGAGTGGACATCATCCACAAAATCGACTCTGACAACTAGCAAAGGCTACATATTCAACTTCAAAGATGGATTGTGCAATGAAGACTTCCTAGAAGACCAAGAGACAAGAGAAGTGCCTAGAAGTGACAAGTGCCCGAGGTACTCTTCCTATCTAGCCGATGACCCGCAAAATCATAATCGAAAACCCCGAATGGACAAGGAAGATGAGCAGAATACCAAATGCCATCTTGGAGGGTAGAGTGTAAATACCAAGATGCGCTTAATGGCTTGGCGATGGGAAGTCCTCGAGACGCTGAAACCTCGCACGAGAGGCGGGCCGTGAAGTGGATGTCCGGTCTTGAGGCCGTCAGTGCAGGAGGGAACCGATCATGCTTTGCGGTACTTCGCGTTGATCCACGCCTTCTCCTTCCTCATCCGGATCAAAAGCGATCGAAGTCGCCATGGGAGTGGCGATCGACTTGCGATCACCCATCTCGGCGCTTAAGCGGATCCTTGGTGTACTTCGTCGATGGATGAAGATCCCTTCCTTGCATTGCTTGATTTGAAGCCCAGTAAGTAGTTGAGTTCTCCCATCATGCTCATCTCAAATTCCACGACATGGTCTCGTAAAAGCTGGAAACAAGAGCATGAGAAGAACCACCAAAATAATATCATCTACATAAATCCGAGCAAGCAGGAAGTCATTGCCACGCCTAAGGATGAACAGGTCTTGTCTACCTTACCCATCTCAAAATCATTCTTAAGCGAAAGGTCTTAAGTCTATCATACCGTGCTCTAGGGGCTTGCTTAAGACCATACAAGGCTTTGGATAGCTTGAAAACATGATGTGGATGCTTGAGATTCTCAAAGCACGGGTTGTCTAACATACACTTCCTCCTCTATAAAACCATTCAAAAGGCACTCTTAACATCCATCCGATATAATCTAAAGCCCTTAGAAGCAAAGAAATGCAAGCGAATGCGAATGGCTTCCAATCTAGTAACAGAGCAAATGTCTCATCAAAGTCTAACCCCTCAACTTGGCTAAAACCCGAGCTACCAATCTAGCCTTGTTTCTAACCACGTAACCATCCTCATTTTGTTTATTTTTGAACACCAAACGGGTTCCTATCACATTATGACCACTAGGAGGTTCTACTAGATTCGGACCTTATTCCTCTCAAAATTCTCTAACTCCTCATGCATGGCATTAACCCGACTAGAATCGATAACGCATGTGATATATCGCGGGTTGAAAGAAGCAACAAATGCGAATGAGAGTAGAGACTTGGATCGTGATACAGGCGAGTGACTCGCTCATTAAGATTACCAATCATCCGATCCGGAGGATGATGCCTCGAATATGAAGTGGAGCGCCGGGAGACAATATCTCCTCAACCTCCGCAGTATCTTGGATGAAGAAGATGCGGCGAGCCTCAATTGGAGGTGAAGCGATGTGAGTGTGTTCTGAACTTGGACAGGAGCCTCAACAGCAGCAGGTGGAGGACAAGTATCAGCTTCGTCATCATCTTCCTCCACAAAAATGCTTTCACACTGTGTATTACAAAACGCTTCGGATCTAGCTCGGGGCTAGTCTCATCAAAAGTGACATTGCATGTCTCTGGACAATGTTAGTTTCAACATTAAAACCCGAAAACCCTCGAATGTGCGGGATAACCTAAATAAACCATCAAAAGTCCTTGATTCAAATTTATCTAGGTTTCTGTCTTGAGAATGAAACACTTAGCTCCAAAACTCAAAAATGAGAAACAGAGGGTTTTCTACCAAAACGAAGCTCATATGAAGTCTTGCCCAAAGACGGTCTCAAGAAGACACGATTTGCAATATGGCAAGCCTGTAGAAATAGCTTGCCCAAAACCTCCTCGGTGTGCTATACTCATCTAGCATTGTCCTAGCCATCTCGACTAAGGTTCTGTTCTTTCCTTTCCCCAACGCCATTCTGTTGAGGGACGTGTGGAGAAGAGAACTTGATGCTCAATTCGCGCCAAGACAAAAAGAGGCAAACGAGGTATTCTTGAACTCCGTGCCATTGTCACTACGGATCGCTCTCAAGGCACCAGAAAATTCAGAAGCCAAACGAAGAACAAGATCACGATAAAAACCAAAAGCTTCATCCTTCGAAGCAAGAAAGAACACCCAAGTGTATCTCGAAAAATCATCAACTATGACAAGAATGTACCACTTGCCACCAATTGACCGAACCCTAGCAGGACCAACAGTATCCATATGAAGCAACTGTCCCGGTCCGTCAGTCATGACCAAAGTCACTGAAGGGTGTGAGGCGGCAACTTGCTTGCCATGCCTACAGGGCGCACATACAACATCCTTGACGGCTTTGAGTTTGGGCAAACCTCTCATGAGATCAAGGTTGCTAACTCGCGTCAGATGATCAAAACCAATGTGCCCCAAACGTCGGTGCCAAAGCCAGAACTCAGAAGAAGGTGTAAACAAACATTTAAGAGAACCATCAGAGATTCAGAAAAATCAGCTCCAAAGATCCTATCAACTCTATAAATCCCAAAACGAGCTCACCAAAGAATCAAGCACCCGACAAGCATTTTTCTTAAATATAGTCTCATAACCATCATCAAGAAGCTGTGAGACAGAGAGTAAGTTAAACCTAAGCTTGTCCACAAGGGTGACGTCCTTTAGGATGAAATTGTCGTTCACCCTGATTGATCCCGTTCCTTCAATCCGCCCTTGTGTATTGTCTCCAAAGGTGATGAGGACATCACCTATCGACCGCGTGAAGGAGGTGAACCATTTTGAGTCTCCGGTCATATGGCGTGAACAATGAGTCGACGAACCACGTGTCCTTCCTTCCGGCGATCCCGAAAATCAAGGCACGAAGAGCGAAGTGTCTCAATACTAGGTTAGTTAAACATGACTTGGGAACCCGAAGATCGAGACACACGTCTGCGAGTAGTATGCAAAGCGTAGTGCTATCCTTGATTCTATTTGAAATTCATGTGAGCAATGGTTACTCTAACATGAGAGTTATTCTGTCTAGGAGCATGAGCATGATTAGCATGTGAAATAAATCCTAGACCAGGTTTCTTCCTTTCTAAATTACCATGTCTCACAAAAGCTCTAGGTTGATTAGATGACATTCTAGCAAGATTTTTCTTAGCATTTTTCAACCTACGCCAATGAACTCAACCAAATGCCCATCCTTCTTGCAATAGGTGCAATGGTACTTGGTACCACCGAGAAGCACCTTTTGGTGAGCAGATGGTTGGGCAAAACCTCGCAGATTTGAAAGTGATCTTTGCGGGTTGGGTATCAAATTCAACTAAGCCATTTCTCAAAATTTGAATGTCATTAGATTTATCTGGGCAAAGTTGTATCCTAACCCTTGCTTCTTATAAGGAGTTTTTGACTTGTCAAGAATCATGTTTAATCGTTTCTTACCTTTAGAAAATCTTTCTAATGTGTCATTAAGGTAAGCAATTTCTTTTCTAAGGTTAACACATGAATCACAAGTTTTAGCATTAAACCTCTTCTTATAAAGAGCAACTTCAAGCTTAAGAGCTTCACATGAAGCACAAGTAGCGAATTAATACCGCCCTTAAGCTTGGCATATTTAGCTCTAGTCGCTTCTACAACATCATGTAATTCACGCTCACGTTCTAAGCGAGCAGAGCAAGAGCTAGATTCAACCACATCGAAACAACCAACTTGCTAGACTTTAAGCATTTTTCATAAGAAGCGGATTTAACTTCAATTAGCTCGGTTCTAGCATTTTCAAGTTGTTGCAAAGCAATATCATGAGCGGTTGCGCTTTAGCAAATTCGTAATGTAAAGCATAGCAGATGAACATTCATCGATTCAAGACTCTTAGCATTCACAAGTTCTAATGTGAGTTTCTTTACTTGTGACTCTAACTCCTCATTCTTAGTCATGATGAACTTTAAAGCTTTATCCCGACCCAAGATTTGCTCATGCATGCTTTCACATCTAGCAAAGAGAACATCATAAGAAGGAGATACCTCATTGTTGTCATCGATGTCGTCGAGTCGACCATGAAGCACATGCCGTGAAGTCCTTGGCCTTCCCTTCTTGTCTTGAGGAGCTCCTCCTCCTTGTCCTCCTCGCTCCCGAGTCCACATCACTCAAGGATCGATCTCCAAGAGCGGCAAGAACCCGTGAGCGACCTTCCGAGCTTGGCATCATCAAACTGGACTTGCGCCCGAGGCTTCTTCCAAGTGGCTTTTAATCCTTGTGGTTGCTCTTACCTTTCCGCTTGGGGCAATTTTCCCGGATGTGATTAAGCTCTCCACATTCATAACAAGTCACAGGGCCGTCTCTCTTTTTGTTTCTCATATTGTTGTAGGCCCTTGTGAACTTCTTAATCAAAAGCGCCATCTCAGGCTCAGGAATACTCTCAAGATCCTCTTCTTGGATTGCAGATAAAGAAGCAAGTGAAAAACCTGAAGAGGACTCAAACGACCCATCAGAGGCTCTCTTGAGCGGGTCTGCTACCAAAGCCATGTTACCCTTCTTAGAATGGTCAGCTTTCTGGATCTCATGAGTCTTGAGCTTGCTATAGAGCAGCTCCAAAGTCAGATCAGAGAAGTTGACATTTTCTGAATGGCGTAGCCTTTATCTCCCACTCCACGGTGTTGATTGCGGCCGTGAGATGGATGGCATTTTCGGTGTCGTAAATTCAATACCAACAGACTTCATCCGATTTATCATCGTGTTGAAGTGATCGAAAATGTCATCGATGCTCTCACCAGACGCATCTCGAATTTGTTATATTCTCTTTATAGACTGCTGACGCACTTGTTTGATTTGGGAAGAACCCTCACGATAGGTTTCGAGGGTCTTCCAAATCTCATGTGCGATCTCGAGATTGCAAATCTGTCATATTCACATCCTACCAAGCCCACCATACAGAAAATTCTTTGCCTTACGGTCATTAGCCAAAAGAGCTTGGTCAGTGGCGTAGCAACCTCGTGCAAGATAAGCGGACCTCGACAGCCTCCCAAATACCTCGTGGTTCGCTCTCAAGAAAGACACGAATGCGGTTCTTCCAAAAGGCATAGTCGTGCCCATCGAAGATATGCGGTTTGGAAGAGTATTTATCCATCGCCAGTTCGGTGACCGGTTAAGATCAAGATTGAACTAACCGGCATTGATACCACTTGTTGGACCGAAAAGGCGACTAGAGGGGGTGAATAGAGCACGATCTCTTTTCTCCCAAATTCAATTCAATACGAATCTCACTCCAATAGCTATGAAAGCTATGAAGATCAATCAATCATGCACAATGCGGAAGACTTGTATTGAATCAACTCAAAACCCAGTAAAATCAACACAAAAGCAAAACACGAAGACACCGGCGGTCGACCTCTCACGGGGCGGTCGGACGGTCGATCTAGCGGTCGATCCGATCCAAGCGGTCGATCGATTTCTTGGCGGTCGGACACGGTTCGATGAACAGAGAAAACAGCCCGACAAACCAAACGCAAATTGATCAAACTTTTGATTCGTGCGTCCCAAACTTCGTGAAATTTGACACACACCTACCTAAGTATGTCAGAACCTATTCCAAGCAACGATCATGATAATTCTTGCCAAGATTCGACCTTTACGCTTTGAGCGAAGTTAGGTCAAAAACCGAATCAAAACGAAAATATGATCTTGAGACTTGCTCGTGGGTGATTGATGATATTAATGATCCTAGATGTATTCCCACACGTCACAGCAAGCTAGATCACGTCCGAAACTAAGCAAAACTCATGGATCAAAGAAAGACTCAAATCATCAAAAAGAGAAAGAAAGCAATTGACCTCATCTTGAAGAAACTTTCTTTGGATTGATTTGATATGGTATTGGTTTACAGCCACTCCATCAATGGATGACAAAGACTCAATACATGAGCACGAAATCCAATCCAACTCTCTAGAACCCTAACCTCCTCTCCTCCTCTCCCTAAACAAATTAGGGTTTCTAAACAATGAAACGTCGAATCGGTCGGGAGGGGAAAAAGGTGCAGCCACCTCCTCCTCTATTTATAGTGGAGGCTTAGGGTTTCTAATAGAGTCTCCCTAATGGGCTCCGTTAAGGCCCAAAACAAACGGGTGACACACGCACGCATTTTAAAGCGCCGTGTTCATATTGTGCGGCACTCGCTGTTCGCCACGTGTAGGTTGATCCAACGGCTCTCATCATGTCGGCAAGTCTCTCCCATCCGGCTCCCACCGAAACCACCATGGCACTTGCATCCGACCCCGCGCGGTTGATTCAACCGCCGCACCGAACTGCCTGTTCGGTCACCTTTGTCCATCTTGCACCATACTTGAGTCCATGACTTCACCCGCATCGCCGATCGCTTTGAACCTCGCCTCTCCAAGCCTAGTCCCGATCATCCTCGCCGTTGACCGTCGTTGACCACCAAGCAACCCGCACAACAATAGACAAGAAAATCGAATCGGGAACAAGTTCTTCACAACTTGACCCACGTTAGTCAAAACATGCATCATGCAACACATATGACATGAAACCCATGAACTTGACCTAATCAAGAACCATCGCCGCCACACGGCCGATTTAAGTGAAAACCGGTCGATCGCCACCTTTGGTCGGTCGACCGCCATCGCCGGTCGACCGCCACCAAAGGACTTAGCCAAAATTTCAACACCAAATCCGCAACCTCTCCGGAAATTTAAAACGAATAGAACTTTTGACAGAGGCTCCAAAATTATGGGACCAAGTGCGGTAGAATCTCCTCACTTGCCTACACCTCTATTTTTGGCCCACCTCAAACTCCAATGCCACTCAACTTGTCGGTCCGATCATTATCATCGAAGCGGTCGATCGCTACCTGCTTGCCGGACCGCGACCGCCTGGGTCGGACGACCGACCGGCCGGTCGGACCGCCGACAAAACACCGAGGCATGCGGTCCGACCGCCACCAAGGCCGGTCAGACCGCTTGAGACCTGACAGAATCTGAACTTTGCCGAAAACTCGTGTTTCCGCAAACCTTCAACGTCATTGCCAATTGTCACATCATCCTAAGATCATGAGCATATCCCCATGATATCCACACATCACAACCATAGCACGAATTACCTATTCGTACCACCCATGTCAAGTTTTAATTTAAAAGGTTGTAGTCTAACTCTTGAAAGACCTTGCCAAGCGTGTCCATAACCTAGGACGAGGCTATTCGAATAGTTCAAAACCTTGCAGGGGTGTACCAATGTACCCACACTTCAGACCGCCTTTTTGCCAAGCTCTTAAGCACACTTCCTTTGGTATGCCGACACGGCTAAGTCCTAAGAGACATTTCCAATGGATTGAGCTAATCAAGAGCCGCACATATGGGGGTTATCACCTAGTGGACCACCTTTACAGCCCCCACTAAGGACCCATACATAGAGTAGGATACACTGGCCTAAGCGGGTGCTCCCCTCCCTACAAACATGTCCATATTGCATATAGTTAAATATACAACCCACCACGCGACTCATTAATTAACACCCCCAAAGTACTTAGTCAAGAGAGGTCCCACACCCTCTAGTGTGGTTAGCACGCAAAAATGCTTGGTTTAGTGTAACAAGATGTTCGGTTCTTATTGACTCGGGCACCATTCCAGTCACACCCAAAAGCACACCAACATACCATTGTGCCCAAGTCCAAATCATTTTGTTTTCATTTTTAGTTTTCCCAGATAAACATAGTACAAAGCTGAACCATAAAGTCATAATAAGTTTGTGTGATCAAAGTTATCGACTAAGTCGATAACCGCCCAATTCTACCGATAACTAAGCATTGCTGAGTATCATATCGTAAAGACAAATAAAAGACCATAAATCATCCACCGGGCTCTAATTCACCAGTGAGGATAATAGCCTATGGCAGTGGCAGGGGTGAGCAATTTCAGGGCAACAATGCAATAGGCTTAGCTACCTCTAATCGACACAATTAATTTTGACACAAGAAGCATGCATACTTAGTTTTTACAAACAAAATATTAGAATTTAAAAGTAGTAGGAGCAATATGATCAAATGATGTTACACTGCTTGCCTTGATGGGGATCACTTTTCTTGCTGCAGAGGATCACTCACGCAATCAATAATTTCTTCGAAACCTAACGCAAAAATGCAACAAAACCAATAAGGACGAAGAACACCAAAAGAAATCCAAAAACAAAAGTTATTCAAACTTCATGAAATTTACACAGCAGCAAGGGTATGATTTTAAATGAATTTAGAAATAAGAATCAGGTTATTTGGACTAAGTATGAAAAAGTTATGGCTAAAATCATTTCTCTTAGCCTATTAATTCAACTAAATTAATTAGTGGTACTGTTCATGGCATAAATTTCTGGAATGATCTTAAGTCTGAAATTTTTATGGTAGGTAGGTTACGACATCCTAAGATCAGCAAAGTTGAGTTTACTCAATTTGGAGTTAAAATGAAATACTTATGATTTTTCTAAGTTGTAAAACTAGCACATATCATTTATCAGAAGTGAAATCATGATCAAAATCTATTCCATATTAAATTTTGCTAACAAAGAAATTTAACAAGATTGAGTTTGCACATTTTAGAGTTATACAGAAAAAGATATGCATTTTACAAGTTTTAAAACAATTTCTGGGATATTCTAAAATGGTTGAAATCAAGTTAATATTATTTACAAAATTTTATGGCACAAAACAATGTCTAAAAGCATTTTTATATTAAACCTTAGTCAAACATGAATTTAACCCCACCGGAATCATCTAAAAAGGATTTAAAATGAATTAGTTATGAGTTCTCAAAGTTTAATATAATTTTCAGTTGACAAATAAAAGCTTACCGAAATATAATCAACCTTAACAAAAATAAATCGACGTGGACGAACGTGGGCCTTTGATAGGGATCCAACGGCCCACGCGTTGGAGGAATAGCGCATGCGCGCGATAAAAAAGAGCTCACCGTTGGATCTAAATCCAACGGTCTACGAGGATTGGGCCGTTCGGGCGACGCGGACGCCTCGATCAACCTCGACCCCAGATCTTGAGATGGACGATCCAGAGCCGTGGGGAGTTCGGGTGGTCTGAACGGCCACGCGATCTGAGCCGCAGATCTAAAAATGGGCGGCCCGCGCGACTTGGAACGTTCGGGGACCCGAAAGTCCCCGGAGATCTGGGCCGTTGATCAAAAGATTGACGGTCCACGATCGACGAAGCGCTGCGCACTCACGCACGTGAGTTTAAAAGCACCGAGAGGGTTTTAGTAGGCGGGCCCTCAAGGCAGTGGCCCATTAAGCCTTTTAGGACAGTCATTAAATGTTAACTTAATGATTAACAATGGTTAACATTTAATAAGCAAATCTCTGTCCTAATCGACAAATCCCAGTGACGACTACGTCCGGCAAAAACCCAAGCGCAAACAACGGCTTATCGTCGGCAGCTCCGGCCACGGGGGTGCTCGCAAAGTGCCAAAATGGGTTGCAAATACTATTGCACACCCAGTGGTGGTAACCTCGACGGCGGCGACGGCCTAGAACGGCGGCGAGCCGGAGAAAGGGCACGGTGACACTAAGGCCAAAAACGAAAATGACTCAAAAAGCTCTGCATTGTCCAAAGAAGCAGGTGCCACAACATGTAAGGACTAATAAGAAGCTACTTTATCCAAGAGAGCTCAAAAGATGGCCGGAGAAGCTTTGACCACGGGGAAGCTCGCCGGAGTTGAAGAAGATGAAGTGGAAACAAAGTCATAAGAAAAAATGAACACCACTGGTGGTCAAAATAGCTGCATCAAGGCCCATAGAAGGTCCATGAACAAATAATTGCCAAAAGAACCACTTATCGGAGCTAGAGAAGAAAGGGGATGAATTCGGCCGAAAAGATCTAAACTTAAAATTGGTCCATTCCTGTGAATGAAACCCAAAATTAAGTTAGAGGAAATGCATAGGGTATTAAGGAATTCAAAAGGGTACAAGAAGAATTGAAGATGAACCACTGGAGCACCAAGATCCACAATTGAGCTCTACGGGTCAACAATGGTGGTTTTGGTATTTTTGGTGATTTGAGCTCCAAAAACAAAGAAGGAGATAGGGGTGGTGTACAGGAAAACCAGGAGGGGTTTTGGAGCCTTTTATAGCTAGGAAAAATTAGGTTTTTAGCAAAAACGAGCTCCTCGGTGAGCTTGGCTCATGGTACCATCGTGAACCAAAAAGAGAAATGATGGGGGTAGGAGTAGGGCATGGCTATGGCTGAAAGCATGGCGCACGCATTCACTACCCCGACCAAGGAGAGTTGACGAGGGAGCAAGATTTGACAGAGCCACACCGCGCACTGTTCACGCACGGCTCGAGGAAGAAGATGACCAGAGAAAAAGCTAGGGCGATAGTGGGTGGTTGGATTTGGATCGGACGACTGAGATTGATTGAGCCATTGGGCAACCCGAACGGCCCAACGAATCAGGACGGCTGGATCTTAATCCAACGGTCTAAACGAGTTGGCACGATCGCGAGGTCCGAACGTTCACGCGAACGAGGGCCGTGCGATTGAAATCTAACGGCTGAGATTGAACGCGCGTTTTAAAGTGAGCCTGGGTGCTGTTAGTTAGTTGAGCCAAGTCAAGTGGCTCGAGCCCGAGACTGGTCCGTGTTATGAATATTGAAGACTGTGATAGTGGAGAAATGGGTGAAGAGTCAGAAAGAGACAACCACGAAATCGACTCAACGGTGGAAACAGGAGGAGCCGAATCTCGATAGAAGAAAGGTCGAGATTCGTCAAAGACAACGTCTCGTGAAACCCTGATCCGTCGAGCAGAAGGATCCCAGCAGCGATAACCCTTATGCTCAGAATTATAACCAAGAAACACACACTCAACTGACTGGGCCGACAGTTTAGTGCGCTCACGAGGCTGCAACAGAACAAAACAAGTACAACCAAAAACACGAAGGTGAGTGTACTGGGGGGCTCGAGAGTAGAGGCGCTCTATAGGACTGACACCCTTAAGAGCAGTGGAAGGCTGCATATTGATGAGATATGCAGCCGTAGAAACAGCCTCAGCCCAGAACTGTGGTGGAACGTGAGAGGCAAGGAGAAGAGTGCGGGCAGTCTCAATCAGATGACGATGTTTGCGCTCAGCAACCCCATTCTGAGCATAGGCACCAAGACAAGAAGACTGATAAAGAGTGCCACGCTCGTAAAGAAAGCGTCTAAAAGCGCTGAGCGATGCTACGCGCCAGAGTAATCACGAAAAATGCGGATGGGAGAATCAAACTGAGTACGAACCATCATTGCAAAGCTACGATAGATCACAAGAAACTGACCACGATTAGACATAGGGAAAATCCATGTAAAGCGGGAATAATCATCAATGAAGATCACAAAAAGTTTATGCCCTCATTTAGAGATAATAGACGCAGGTCCTCATACATATGAATGAACTAAGTCAAAAGGACGAGAAGACAAGGACTCACTAGAATGATAAGGAAACTGTAGCTGCTTGCCCAACTTACAACCCTGACAAAACATGGTCGTGTCAACAGTAATACGTCCAAGAACACCCTTACGAACTAATGAAGAAAGACGGATGCGGGACCCGAATTACGATTCGGAACCCTCGTATATCTTGCACTAGTCCGAGATTACGCTAGTGCACACAGGGGTTAACACGGTAAATATCGATCCACACAAGCGATAAATAAAGTAAGCGATTAGTTTGAATAACAAATAAGGGTTTTGACCTTATGGTGAGTTTACACTTATTAAGCCACGCAGGCTAACGAGAAAGTAAAGCGGCGAAGCGGAAAACTCCAGCGTGGATCCCACCAATTCACCACAGGCAACCAAGCGGGATCCGGACCTTAACGCACGATCGACCTTGCGAACTCCTCCTCAAAAGCGGCGTAGACTCCTCCTCTTACGTAGGTTTGGCGCAAGTTTTACAACAAGCGTGAGTACACAACGTACTCGCAAATCATACCACGAGAATGCAATGTATAGATGCGAGCTTATTCCAAAGAAAAGGCTTCGTGGTTCTTTTGCATAAAAGCAACATTTGCATTTGAATATGAATAATAGATTGAAAGCATAATTTAAAACAAATAGATAATATTAATTTAATGATTGTTTCCACAAAGACACACACTAAACAGGTTATTTCACATAGCCATATGATTAAGGTCACACAGCTCCCATCCCATCATTTTATGAAAACTACCTCGTGTGAAATCCCCAAGCATGTCCATGACGCATGACGCTTATTCGAATAGATTGTTTAACACTCTGCGAGAGGTTGTACACTTTACCCACAAGATACAACTAGTGTAGCAAGCACCAATCGTAACAAAGCAGTTCGGAAACTTCATCTCAACATTGACACTCTCGGCGTGCACAAACCGTTATGCATATCACATAGCCCATGCATAACACACATCGTTGGACGGGGAAAGCGAATCGTCCCGCGATGCAACCACTAAGTAGTCACACCTCCACCTGTCACATAGCCTAACCTATCCACACGAACATCAATCTTGAGAATCCATAACACTAAGTTAGGCCCGTCCCATACCGGCATGTGGTCGTGCAGTGAAGGCTCGAGTTCAATGGCGCACAAAGTTAAGTCCTTAATTGACCAAGGCAAGACTTCCATATTCTAACTAAATCACATAGATCATCATTCCCGTCACATAGTCCACCATGTCACACAGTCTCCACCACTTGCCTCAGTCTAAATCCTTTACCACCCAGTTGGTTTTAGTGCAACACATGCCATCACGAAGTAATAACACATAACACACAGTTTTACACAAAGTTCCATAGTCATTTAGTCATAATTAATATTTGCAACTTTACATGCGATGTGAGACTCGTAGCATGGCTAAGCAATTGTACTCGCATCTAACCAACCCACGTTGGTGCGACAATATTACCAACTAATAACCAATTTAGGGTGACAAAGAATTATAACATACAAGGCCAAGGTGTGATAACAAATTTGGATAATAACTATACCCAAAGCATTTAAATAAATAATTAAAATAGAATGCAGTACTTTGAAACAAAGTAATTGGAAAACTGGGTTTAAGATGATCAAAGGTATGACTTGCCTTGGAAAACGTCTATGTACTGGTCTTGATCTTGAGGTGCTCCTTCTTCCACAAAATTTCCCGACGAATCGACGTCTACTCGCAAACGAGACAAAAACAAATAAAACAAATAAATAACAGATGCAAAACAAACTCCAAAAATTAAATAAAAATCTTAGATAAATAGATCTTGAATTTAGACAAATTTAGAAATTTGAATGGGCTCAATCGGAGTTAGGATGCAAAAGTTATGGCCTTTGGAAGATTGAAAATACATAAAATGCTGAAAATCGGTGTTTCATGAATTTCCGAATTATTTTCCTAAAGGAAAATCAGATTATGCATGGTAGCGTCAGCGAGGACGTTCGACGGGTGATGATCGGCACGGCGGTGGGTCCCACACGCCGGTGACACGACTCACGAGATGGCCCGAGTCACAGAGCCTCGGGCTCGGGAACGGTGGATCGCCGCGTGCGTCTTGGCGAGGCGCCCACGCACGTGACACGCAGCGGAAGTACCGAGATGGCGGCCGGCGTGGGCGGCCACGTCGGCCGACAAGCGGCGGCGCTACGGACCGCCGCGGCAACAGCGAGCAGGCGCGCCGGCGAGGTCCGATGGTACGAGCGGAAGCCCTTGTTATGCGAACCTGATGGTGCACTCACGGCGGCGAGGCACCGGAGATGGCGGCGGCGGCGTTCGCGGAGGACGGCCGGTATTTGTCGGATCGGAGTTCGCGATGCTCGGCGAAGTGGGCGGCACGAGAGGTTGCTTATGCTCGTGCGATCTTGGTGGTGCGATCGGCGAGCTCGGCGCACCGACGCGGCGGCGGAGGAGCTCACCGGAGTCCTTGCGGGTGAAAACCCTAGAATCGGCGGGGACGGCGGCGCAGGGGCTCTCGGGTTCTGGGGTTTGGGGGTTTCTGATGCGGGGAGATAGGCGATCCTCGGGGGCCTTTTATAGGGTCGGGGCTAGGGGCGTCGTGGCGGAAACCCTAAAAAGGAGTCCGAGATGAGCACGAGAGAGAAACGGAGATAGAGTCCGTGTCGGGATAAGATTCCAACGGAAACGAGTGCGGGATAAGCGGGGATAGGATTTGGCGAAGAAATCCGGGGCGGTTTAGTTTGGAAAGTCCTTTTGTCGGACGAGCTCCGAGTTTGAATCCATGGTGGACTCGACTTCGGACTCGCGAAGAAGAAGGTGACGTGGAGACGACGACCTGACGTGTGGGACCCACACGTCGTGGCGGGGGCTGCTGCGGTGGCGGAGCTGGGCAAGTCGGCACAACGGCTTGCGTATGTGAAATGAGAAATGGGCCGGGAGATTAGGCCCTAAGGATTCTGAGATTTTAATAGTTTTTCTAATTTAGAAAATACGAGAAATTCAAATGGGCAATAGAAAATAGCAAATGAACTCGAGAAAAATTCTAGAAAAATCTAGAAAATATATCACGAGCACATAGAACCCAAATAAAATAGTTTTGGCTATTGTTCATGTTGGCATTATTCACATTAAATATTTTTGATTGTAAAGTCCAATATTAAGCTTTTGAATTAAATTCAAATGAAAATCCAAATGGTGAATTTTCTTCCTACTAACTATTTAAAAGATTTTCAAGCTCAGAAAATTGGGATGTTACAGGGACCCACACAAGTGACCTAAACGGTGATGCCACTACGCAAAAACTCCAGAGGTGGTGGCAGCAGTGGCAGTGGATGTTGATGTGAGGACCCCAGAATATTGGAAATATGCTTAATTAAAATTATACTGTAGCACAATTCTTAATTAAGGAATAGTACTGCCCCTTTATTAAAGATCATGCTAGAAGTATAAATTTAACAAGTAACAAATCCAATATTCAGGATTCTCGGATATATGTCTTACAATGGTTCCCAGGATCAGTGACCATTGCACATATATACTTAAACAACATTGCATCATACACATACAAGTCATACATTTACATAATTAAACATAAGTTTACAATTTTCGGTTTAGTACTACAATATCAAGTGACTCCAGGTCACTAACAAAATCTGACAACGGAAGCAAAAGAGTAAACGACTAAAACCACCAATGGCCCCATCACCCGCAGGCTATTGCGTGGAGGAAAGAAATAGCTTCACTCGTTAGCGTCCCCTTGATCGACGCTAACGGGTACCTCATACAAATAACCATCTTCGCCTGCAACAAGAGGTTATAGCACCTTGAGTACGGAAGGTACTCAGCAAAACTTACACAAACTAATAAAAGAAAGTGTGTAAAAGAACCTATACAATGGAATAGAATTTGTACATGCATAAGGTTACAACAGGAAGGCATAATGGTTCCATTTTGCATAAAGCAATACATCTTATCCTTCAATTGCTAAATTTTGATAAAGCAATTTAATAAATCAAGTTGGACTAACACAGTAAGTAAATGAAATGTAAATGTGAACAATACATTGCATGAATTCCCTCATACTGAACCAGAACCCAAACAGTAGTTGAAAACAAAATTCTATACAGGTGGCATCAACTCAAGTTATCGTCCATAACCGTGGACACAGCTATTTGAATAGTTTTGATACCCTGTGGGGGTGTACATCTTTACCCACATGACTTAGTTAGCC
Organism: Ampelocalamus luodianensis; assembly: GCA_036346255.1. Classification (NCBI taxonomy): domain Eukaryota; kingdom Viridiplantae; phylum Streptophyta; class Magnoliopsida; order Poales; family Poaceae; genus Ampelocalamus; species Ampelocalamus luodianensis. The sequence continues at coordinate 46,653,601 of CM070634.1, read as the reverse complement.
CGTAAGTCTCCGGAATAATAGCACACAATCTTTGGTATGCCGGCCGGGTAAACTAAGATTTGGTATTTTTCAACAAGTTGACACTATTGAGTTGGATAACCCATGTGTGAACTAATCCCGCTTAAACAACGACTGATAGCATCTGCTTAACCGGGGCACACATGTTGCGCCGGGAATGCTGACCCAATCAAAAGAAATACAGGTTGTGTTCGCTACACATACTAGATTGCAATCGGCACCTTTAAGGTACGTACATGCGATAGAACACATATACGCCCTCACCCTCCTAAGAACATCGACATCGATATAAAACTCACATGGCATAAGACACACCGAAGACCTAAGCATCTATGCCATACAAGATCAATACATGTCCTTACTCCCTGTTTCCAACTCAATAGCATTAACCTTTTACTTAACCAAACAGCCCCACACCGCGTGTGGAAATGCGTTGGGGCTTGAATTGAATAATCGAGTTCGGTCCTTAATCGGTCGGACAAGTCCACCACATTTCCCAATCTCGTGCACGAAGGCACCACCACTAGCATCCTCTTGTCCAAATCAATTGAAATTTTAAAATTCAGTTCTGATTTAAAGGAACTGGACAAAGAGTTAAAATGACTGAAATTTATTTGTTGCTCCCATGTTTGACAAGATAATCTTGCCAAACTCTAACGTTCTATGGACTGCATGGCTAAGCAAATTCTGAAATTAAATGTTGTAGTATACAGTACTACTCTAAGTTTGAGTGTATGGTTAGATTTAAGGTAATCCACCATGTTAGGTCATAACTACCTACTAACATATTACAATTGTATTTTCAGAAAATTAGCATGCAACAGTTATCACTGTATTTTGAAAATCTATAGTATAAAACTTTGGGATCAACATGGTGCAAAGAGGATGCTTACCTTGGTAATAATAGACTTCTGGTTCAGGTACTGATGGTTCAGAAAAAGAAGCAACCACTTCACAAGATTCAGAATCTAGAAATATAAAAATCCAAGAACAACCATAAGAAATTCATAAGGCAAAGTATGGACAAGAATGCATGATCAAGATTGTAATGCATGATTAACAACATGTTTAAGCTATATCTACCCCAATAAATATAGTAACCCATATTAACCTTTACAGCCACTAATTATCAAAATTAGGGTTGGAGTTCAAATTATAGTTTCAGATTTTAGAAAAACTGAAAACAGGGCAGATTACAGCAGAGTGTTTTGGTGATCTAAACATGGATCAAGTAATTTATTTGGTTTGGACTAAGAGTATTCTTAATTAATATAGTAAATTATCTTATCACTTACTCACTAATTGACAAAATTAAGATTTGAAGGTCTTCTTTGCACTTTGAGCAGTTCAAATAGACAACGACAAGCAAAGAGAGGTTTAAGGATCTTTGTTTAAACACTAATACACTTGAACCTAAGGTTCTTGCTGGAGCTAAACTTAATTGGTAAGTAAGTTAACATCCTAATTCAACACCTTGCTAACCCTAATTAGCAATATTAACAGATAAATGCATGATATCATTTTTGTCGGTCCACCCGACAAAACAAAAGAAAAGGGGTTTAGGGTCTTTTTCGATTTAGAAGCAAAATGATCAAAGATAACTTTAGCTTATGCTACTGGGGATAGGTTAAGACCTAGTTAAGCTGAAAAGATGACAGAAGGAACCCTAGAGCTTGAAAACGACATGAAAGACCGAAAAGTTATCAAAAGTAACTTTTCAGTATTAAAGAAGATTCGAATATTACATGCACAAGAGAATGACTCCATTAAACTACTGAGGTCCTTAAGGTGCTTAAGATGACAAGGATTAGAGTCTAAACTCACCAGAACAGGAAAAACAACAGAGGGCTCCTTAATCCGCTCTGATCAACAGATAATAAACCCCCAGTTTCAACCTACAAAAGATGCTAAACTCACATTACAGGGTGAATCAAGCATCTAGGATGGATAAGCAAGGTGTAAGAGAAAGAAACTCCACTGGAACGAAAAAGGAGGATGAAGAGCTTCTTTGGTCAACAATGGCAGTAGCAAGAGCTAGAGTTTATATAGAGGTTGAACCAATGGAGCAAACGGGAACTCTCTAGAGCTGATGAGGTGTCCATTTCAGTGCCATATGTCAAGGTATTACTTGTCAAAATCGCGGCGCAACGCTCCTCTCCGACAACAGAGACCGGCGGCGATGTACAGGTGTGAGGAAGAAGAGAGGTGTGTGACTGACGGGTGGGCTCCACTGTCAGCCGCAGCCTCACCCACACCCGCAAGATCAAAAGAACGACAGCCGTCCGATTTGAAAGGAACGACGACGATAAGATGAACAAAACGCATTCAACTGGTATCGATCAACATGGGCCGTACGATCTTAATCCGACGGCCACAGCGAGATCCAACACATTTTTAAGTGAAAAGAAGAGGCACCGTAGGATTTAAATCCAACGGTCACAAGGATCTTGGCACTATGCGAACGTGAAATAAAAAGGTACCGCACATCTTAAATCCAACGGTCAGTCTTAACTGCGCGTCGTTGAGTTCAAATCCAAAATGAAAGGCGCGGTTGGATCTAAGATCAACGGTGGAGGTCAAATGGGAACCTAGGGGGTCCGAACGGCCCTTCCATCGTGATCTATCAGATCAAAATTCCACGGTGGAGATTGAACGGGTCTTCGGGGAACCCGAATGTCACCACTCCTCTTGATCGCCCGATCTAGATCCTACGGCCAGGATGGAAAACCTCTTCGGGGCAACCCGAATGTTTCAACTAATCTGGTCCGCTTAAAGAGGATCTAACGGCTCGTGTGCATTTTAGTGTTTACCTTTTTAAGGGGTGTTATCCCAAAAATGGTGCACCACATGATTTAAATCTGACGGCCATGATTGGGGCGCGTTAGGATTTTGAACTGAAATCGGAGGCTGTTGGATGAAGATCCAACGGTGGAAATCGCTTCGCGTACGTGGAGAGCCCACGCGGCTTCACAAATCTCGCCCGTTCGCTTGGAGATCGACGGCTCACGTCACGTGTAGTGTTGGGCTCGCGCCCGAACGTGACAGAGCCGGACCAATTGCATCGGGTTAGACCCAACCTTATTGGGCTCGAGTCGCTACAGTACCCGGGGTTAGGTTTAGACCAGAAGAGTTGACCAACCCTAATTCAATTGTTTAAAAGTTTGACCGTGGCTTTAGAAATAGTAAATAAATTTGTAAAATCATGAAATTTTACAAGGATGCTACTGGGATGATATATTTCCCAAATAAATTTTGAAAACCACTGTTTCATAAATAATTACCTTAACCCGAATAAGTTTATTTAAAGTCAAATATTTTTATCAAGATCAAAATAATTTCTAAAAATTCAACAAAAATTATTTTTGGCCAAAATAATTGATCTAGGCTTTAATAAAAATACTTTCCAGTCATAATACAAGCACTGACTTGTATTTCCTTTGAAACTTCAAATAGATTTTGGATTTTGGCTAGAAAAGGAAAGTTTTAATTTGTAACATAATGCCCAATTTGTAAAAATTAACAGTGATGCTATGAACAACATCTCATTATTGTTATGAACAGTACCTCATTACTATTTATAAAGTATTTTATTACTGTTCATAAAACTAGGGCTGTTACAATTGAGGTGATAGGAGCAACTGAAGTGGACGGAAGGTGGAGGCGGTCAAGAATGTAGAGACCCTGACGATCCCTACGGTGCCGGCCAGTGCCAAGTACCACCCCTGTCTGTCGGTCCTAAACAAAATAGGTGTGAGAGTCAAAACCAACCCTACAGCCGAGATCCGTGAGCTGACCCACCGAGAGAAGCTGCATGGTAAACTGAGGAACATGAGAAACAGTTGGAACAGAAAAGTCAGTGGACAAAAGAGTGCCCCGATCACTGGCAGCATGAGAGGAGTACCATCGGTGTTTGAACCGAGATAGGAAAAGCAGAGGTCCTATCAAGTGAGAGATGTGAGTCGGTGTCATGTGGAAAGAGTCACGAGTCGAGAACCCAAGAAGTACACGGAGGAGACGTCGAGCTAGGCCGCGCGAGAACTGAGCCGTGTGTGAGAGGCTGTGAGTAGAGCTGGCGAGCTGCTGAAACGAATCACCTCACGAGAAGGTCCTGACATGTTGGTCTGTCCTCCCGTCGAGGAAGGGCCTCCCAACCCCCTTTGGGTCATCCACTCGCCTTGTTCTTCTTTTTGCGCACCGCACATCACTGGTAGTCGTGCCCGAAGTTCTTGAAATAATTGCACTGAACCCCAGTTGGTGCAAAGTAGGAGCAGAAATAGACAACTGAGAAGATCCTGTAGTCGAAGCAGAAACCGGCGGTGTAGTCGAAGAAGAAGGGGTAGCAAGCACAGTCGGAACAAAGCGTGATGCTAACGCGGCAAGCTCCTCAAAGACTGGCGTCGAAAGAGCCTCGTAGCGCCGATGCGTGGTGGCGGCTCGGCGGTGAGCAGCGAGCTCAAACTGCGGCGCAGACGGCAGACGAAGTCATAAAGCGGCGATCACGATCCGCCTTCTCCACTTTATGACACTCCTGGCGAGCGGAGAAGCGAGCTCGTCGGTGGCGCCGAGACCGGCGAGGGCTCGAAGAAGTCGTCGGCGAGGAGTCGTCTGGCGGCATCTCCAACTCACGCCGAGGAAAAAAACGAGCATCGCCGCTCTGCGTATCGCTCGCGCAAGTACTCCCGGATCGGCGGTGGCACGCAAACCAACAATGTCTGGCTGGATGGAGTCGACGATGCTGACCACCAGGATGGCTTGAACACGGGCCTCGTCGGCACACGGCGCTCAAAAGCGTCTATGGCATCTTGAAGGCCTCATCGGCGTCGTCGGCAAGAATAATAGCGACCTCTACCTCCTTCTTGGTGGCCTCATCTTCTGCAGGAGATGCCGAAGTAGGTTGTCCGGGAGGAGGTGAACCGGCAGGCGCCAAGGTCGGTACCAGAACATGTCCCCGGCGGAGACCATCGGCGTGATCTCCATGAGTGAAGACCACAACACGTAATTCGTTCCATGAAGCTTGGTTCCGAGAATGGGATCGCGGTGATGGAGCGGAAGCCATCGATGGCGGTCTTTGGGCGGTGCGGCCAAGGCAACGAAGTCTAACGACGTGGCCCGGGCGGCGCGCGATTAGATCAACGTCTTATTTTCTTTTCTTTCTTTCTTTTTCTTTTTTCCGGGCGGGCTAAAAAACGACACCTACTGGCCGGCCGTGCGAAGAGACAAGAAAAGGCATGGGGGAACTAGGGTTCCCCCTGCTTGTGGCGGCGGTGGCGGCGGCCTTGCGGCGGCGGGGCTCCCGGTCGGCGGCGGCGGCCTTGCGGCGGCGGCGGCGATCAGCGGTGGATGCGTCACGCTCGATCGTGGCGCGTCGAGCTCCTAGGCGACGGGGAAGCGGCGGTGGTGGCGGCGTCCTGCGGCGGCGGCCAACGAGCGGGCTCCGGTCGGCGAAGATGGGCTCGAGCGGCGTCGTCCTCGCCTTGGGCTCCCTATCGGCGGAGCAGCGGCGGCGGAGACCAGACGGGTGATGGCAGCATCAGGCGGCCCGTGCACGCGATGGCCTCAGGCGCGGCGGCGTTCAAGCCGGACGGTGACCGGGCGGCAGGATGGCAGCGGAAGGAGAGCTAGGTTAGAGCCCTAGCTCTGACACCATGTTATGAATATTATGTGTATCTATTCAAGAGGCCCAATGGGCAATATATATAGGGAGTACAAAGGGGGTTACCATATACAGATAAGGAAATACAAGAGTCCTATTCTAACGATCACTTTTGAGAACGAGTGAAACACAGGTTTTGGGTTTTTAATTTGAGCTGAGATTTTGGGGATTTATTTGAGGTAGCAAAACAACTCCAAAAATTCTGAAATTTTTACAAGAGCTTGCTAACTTAGATATTAACCTTGTTGTAGAATTTTCAAAGGTTTTTACGCAGTGCATTTTTCTCCAAAAATTATGCAAGGTTCTGGTTTAGGGTTTGACTGCCCTCTAAAAATATTCAAACAATTTCTAAAAAATATGAAATTTTTCAGAGGGGTCACATACCATCCCTAGAACTTGGGAAAAATATTTCCAAGAGGTGATCAAGGTTTGACAAGATTGTTTTTGGAAGACAATGTTTTGGATCAAAAGACTTGTGACTTTGTATTTCTATAATTCTTTTTACAAGAATTGTTTGGAACATGCAGGAAATACATGATGTAAGAAAAAGTTTTAATTTCTACCCATTTTCTTACATTTGAAACACAAGTCCAAACTTGAAATGTTCTGACCTCTGTGCCCCTGGCAGAGTCCTCTTCGCCTCCATGCCCTCCGAACCCGGTCTCTGGAGCGCCATGGTGGTGCGTCTCGTTAATCTTTGGCGACGTCACTTCCGCTCGTGGCATGTTCGATGAAATGCCTACTAGGGACTCAGCCTCGTGGTCGGTGCTGATCGTAGGGTACTGCAAGTGCGGATTTCTGGTGTTTTCTCCTTTCTTGTTATGGATTTAGGTGCGGATTTTTGGTGTTTTATCCTTTCTTGTTATGGATTTAGGTGCGAATTTATGGTGTTTTCTCCTTTCTTGTTATGGATTTAGGTGTATGCATCGGATAATATTTCTTCGGACATCAAACCACCTCCTATTACTGATGGCACACCTAATGAGAGCGTAGCAGATGTATTTGTTCGAGTTACACACTCATGTCAATAATAGAGACCAAGTACTCAAGGGATCTTTTGTCATTGTTTCACGATTCGACAACTTGTCAATTCTTCAAAGTCGGGTTGATAGAAATTTGGACCTCGGAGGGTAAAACTAGTAATTCTTGTGTATTCCACATTTCCACTTGATTTGCAAGTGTTTTATCCATAAGACTTCGATATACACACTGATCGTTTTTGGTGATTTGTTGGGAACATTTCTTAAGCCAAAATATACACGGATCATTTGGATTTTCCTTGCATCTCTGAGTTCTTGCCGACATAACAATATACTCCATGCGTTGTTGCTGATTGAAAGGAAACACATCCTAACTATTTGATGCCATTTCTGCAGCATAGCGACTGTTCTTCGGCCCGATGAGTCCGGCACAGTGATCCCGCAAGCATACACGAATACAAGCAACACCTTCTCACATTTTTAAGTGCACAAATCCACCAAGTTGCAAATAATTTACTTCTTGTCACTACAACTTTCATGTTTTGTGTACATGAATGAATACCCCCATGACAATGTATAGTTGAATGTATAGCTGAAAATATGTTGCATGTGGCACATCTAACAACCAAAAGTCAGCTGGCATCTACCATGGTAGTTTGTATAATGAATCCAAAGTTCTTATTGTAAGGCATTGCTATGGTTAATTCTTGTAACAGTTAGTCATATCTGAAAATCAAAATGAAGAAATCATTCTTGAGATTTATCATTCTTTTCATTTAGACAGAGATGTGCTCTTACAATTAGGGGTGCAATCAGAGAAGTGCTCTTACCTATTTTTTTTATTCTGTATTCGCTCAGTGAGCCTTCGATCGGTCGGACGGATAACTTCATCCGAGATAGTGCTTTACGTGATGAACTTTTTTGAGAGATGTGATCTTGACGAAGATTATGATCCAAACGATACACAAACTTTCCAGTAGATGTTGAGATTTGCAATTTATTTGGATAGACCATAGTACACACACGTATGCTCGTACGAGCGAAATCTTTTTTGTTTTATATGTACACTTGAACGTATCGTCATATTTACAAATTCTATGCAAAAGTAAGTTTAAATACATACTTTAAAAGGTCTTTTAAACCCTAAAGGGAAATTCAGACTTTTAATCCTTCACACACAACTCAATAAGCTAATATCCTATAAAAAAACCAGATTACCAAACACTATAGCTTGGCTTAAAAGCTAAGGAGTTTATAAGCTTATTAAGCCAAAAAGCTGGCTTTAAGCTATAAGCCAAAAAACCTAAACCTAAACAAACATTAGTTGAGATGGAGGACAGGGAGTCTAAGAGACCGAAGAATAATTTGGATACTAATACTCATGAACCTGACAGCCGTAAGGGTCAGTCGTCATCTAGTTTCAAGGGGAATTCTTTGGGTCTGGTGGATCAGATACCATTTGGGTTACGCCGAGGGCGTCTCGAAAGGAGTCAGATTTTCAGCAAGTGCAACCGATTGAGTCGGGAAGGCGATGGTAGTGTTATGCCAAGTAGTCTTGTTGTTCAATCGGTGTTTGCGGAGAGTCTTGGCCGTTCATTGGTAGCTCAAAAGTGAAATCTTTGTGGTCGGGATGGGCTCCTTGATGAGTCGATCGATTGAGGAATGTCGGTTGAGACAACTAAAGGTTGAGTCGCCAACGCTACCAAGGTTGCTATGATCATTGATTACGAGGTGGAGCCGAATGGGTTTGAAGAAAGGAAGTTGGGGCGAGAGTTGATGATTATTTGGGCAAAGATACCAAGGTAGTTCGAACCTAGGGGATGTGGTTGAGTCGATTTTGATGAGGTGCAACCGATCGGGTCGAGGAAGAATCTTTGGTGGTGTTCTACCAAGATGTTATGTTGGTCAATCGGTTTTGCGATGGGTTCGGACGTTCGTTGGGAGCTCAAAAGCTGAAATCTCTGTGATTGGTGATGGACTCCTTGATGAGTCGACTGAGATTGATGAAGGTCAGTTGCGACAACTAATGGTAGAGTCGGCCAAGGCTACCAAGGATGCTATGATCATTGATTCGGAGGTGGAGCCGAATGGGTTTGAGAAAGGAAGTTGGGACATCTTGTTCGAACCTTGGGGATGTGGTGGAGTTAGCCCAGGCTAGTGAGCGGGCCGTGGGTGACAGAGGCTGCGTTGTGCATGAGGCTCAGGTTACGTGTCGCCACTCACACCTTTGAATCCCAAAGTCGGTCGGTGTGGAGTCCTGTTTTGCAGATTTCGGTGGTGGCAAGGCAATTTCCGCGGTCAAATTGAATACATCTACTGCCGAGTCAGTGGAAGCAAGAAAAGCAAGTTGAAATTTGGAGCTGTCACGTATGCAGTGGGGTTATTCGTCATCCTTAATTCACAAGGAGGATACGGTGGAACCTCGCCAAAGTGAGTGCATTAAAAGCAACGATGCGGAGATGACTATTCGGTTCAAAAGGCGATAAGGCGTGCGGCGAAACACAGGGTTGACTCAAGCAATCCAAGTAAGTCCAGTAATAATACTTCTTTTTCCAGAGAGCAAATTGTTGAAAAAATTGCTAGCATTGGCATTTCATTAGGAGTTGATAGTAATGAGATTGGTAGCTCAGTTAACAATCTTAAGACAATTGAACTAGGAAGATTAAAAAATAAAGATATTGTCGAAGTAGAAGATTTAGAGGATGAACCTCTAGGGTACAATGATCTATCTACATTCAGTCACCTATGCAATGATCTAGATGGTATTTTGGAGGATGACCAATCTAATTTCACATTAGTGACGTATAAAAAGAGATCCAAAAAGAAGAATTTCCATAACAGACCATTTAAATTAAAGTTAAAATGAAAGGTATTTTTTGGAATAGCAGAGGTCTGGGAGACTTGGCTAAGCATCGTTTCATTTGTGATTTGGTTAAGGAGCAACATCTAGATTTTGTGGCAATTCTAGAAACTGGTAAAAAAGACTTTTCAGTAGCTAGTCTTAACCATCTTTGTGGTGGGCGGAATTTTTTGTGGCATTCCCCCCCACTAGGTCGTTCGGGGGGTATCCTTTTAGGGGTGGATCCTCAGGTTTTTGATATTAGCTCTATTGATGCTGGTGATTTTTATATTAAGTTTCATCTAAAAAACAGAGAGGATGACTTTCAGTGGATTCTTGTGGCTGTTTACGGTGCAACTCAAACTCAATTCAAGGAAAAGTTTCTTACTGAATTCGTTCATGCTTGTAGGAAAGAATCACTTCCTATTTTAATTGGGGTGATTTTAATATCATTAGGCATTCAAATGAAAAAATAATGATAATTTTGAGTCTAGGTGTCATTTCTTGTTTAATGCTGTGATTAATAACTTGGATTTAAGAGAAATAGTTTTATCAGGTAGACAATTTACTTGGGCCAATTCTTTAGATAATCCAACATTTGAAAAGCTGGATAGAGTCTTAATGAATATAGATTGGGAGAATAAATTTCCTTTGGTCACTGTTAATGCGCTTGAAAGGTCTTTATCAGATCACACGCCCTTTCTTTTAAATACGAGAGCGGCTTCTTTGAGAGGAAGACAACCGTTATTTAAATTTGAATTAGGTTGGTTGGGTAGAGAGGGTTTTAGGGAGCTGGTGGCTGATGTATGGAAATCAAATACTACGGGTCTTTCAGCCTTGCAAATTTGGCAGTGTAAGATTAGATATCTCAGAAGTTTTCTTCGTGGTTGGGCTAAAAATACCAGTGGAACGTATAAAAAGGAAAAAAATTGAGCTTAATCTATTAATTGATGAGCTTGATAAAAGAGCTGAGGTTGTGAGATTGTCTGATCATGAGCTTAATCTTAAAAGGGTTGCTAATGAGAGATTGGCACATCTTCTGAGAGAAGAAGAAATTAAGTGGTATCAGAGGTCTAAAGCGAAATTTATTTTGGAGGGGGATAGAAATACACGCTATTACCATTTGATGGCGAATGGGAAGCATAGACGTCAAAGAATTTTCCAGCTCGAACAGGAGGAAGGAATAATTCGAGGTGATGTACAATTAAAAACGTATATTACTAATTATTATAAAGTTTTGTTTAGACCTTCCGAAAATAATCATATATCTATGGTTGATTCTGTTGTAAATGATATACCTCAAGTTTCTGAGGTGGAAAATAATTTCCTTACAGAATCTTTCTCTGAAAAAGAGGTGAAGGAAGCTATTTTTCAAATGGACCATAACAAAGCACCCGGGCCAGATGGTTTCCCTGCCGAGTTCTATCAGGCGTTTTGGGATATCATTAAATTTGACTTGTTAGCTATGTTCCAGGATTTTCATAAGTGTTCGCTTTCTCTTTATAGCTTGAATTTTGGGATCATTACATTGCTTCCCAAAAAGACAGACGCTAAACAAATACAGATCTGCACCGATTTGTCTTTTAAATGTTAGTTTTAAAATTTTTACTAAAGTTCTTACTAATAGGCTTATGAGGTAGCTCGGAAGGTGGTTAGACCTTCCCGATCGGTTTTTATGCGAGGGAGATTTATTCTTGATGGAGTGGTTATTCTCCACTTAAACAATCCATGAATTGCATAAAAAGAATTTGGATGGAATAGTTTTTAAGATAGATTTTGAGAAAGCTTATGACAAGGTTAAATGGTCGTTTTTAATTCAAACTTTAAAGATGAAAGGCTTCTCTGCTAAGTGGTGTTCCTGGGTGGAAAGTATAGTTAAGGGAGGGAGTGTTGGAATTAAAGTTAATGATGATCTTGGATCCTTTTTCCAAACTCAGAAGGGGCTTAGGCAAGGTGATCCTATGTCTCCTATTCTTTTTAACACTGTGGGGGGACATGCTAGCCATTTTTATATCTCATGCTAAAGAAGCAGGCCTATTATCAGGCATAGTTCCTCACTTGATTGAGGATGGTTTGTCAATTTTACAATATCACGATGATACGATCCTCTTTTGAATAATGATTTGGAACAAGCCAAAAATCTAAAGCTGATTTTTGTGTCTTTGAACGATTATCGGGTTTAAATATTAATTTTCATAAGAGTGAGATTTTTGTTTTGTCTTTGCCAAAGTCATTTGAACCACGATTTACTCATTTATTTGGTTGTGAAGTGGGTGCTTTTCCTTTTAGGTACTTGGGCATTCCTATCCACTTTAAAAGTTAAGAAATAGTGATTGGAAAGGGTAGAGGATAGATTTGAGAAAAGCTTAGTAGTTGGAAAGGAAAAAATATGTCACGTGGGGACGGTTAGTACTTATTAACTCGGACTAAGCGATTGTCTATGTTTATGTTTTCTTTTTTGAAGTTCCTAGACAAGGCCTTAAACGACTAGACTTTTATCGATCTAGATTCTATTGGCGAGTGACAATCATAAGCGTAAGTACAGACTTACGAAATGGAGTGTAGTTTGTTCGCCCAAAGAGCATGGTGGACTAGGCGTTCCAAACTTAGACGCAAAAAATAAAAGTTTTCTTGGGAAATGGTTATTTAAACTGTTGAATGAAGAAGGTGTTTGGCAATCGTTGCTAACGAGAAAGTATTTGGGTGATAAAAGTCTTTCGCAGGTGGTTAATAAGCCTGGGACTTCTCATTTTTGGTCGGTCTTATGAAAATTAAAGATCAATTTCTTGGTTTGGGTCTTTCGGTTCAAAATGGAAGGAAAACTAGGTTTTGGGAAGATATTTGGTTAGGAGATTCTCCTTTGAAAAGACAATACCCTATTCTTTATAATGTGGTAAGGAGAAAGGAGGATACTGTGGCAACTATTATCAGATCGACACATTTAAATATTTCCTTTCGTAGACCTATTATTGGTCCCAAGTTATATGCTTGGAATGATTTAATCTTGAAAATTGCTAATTTACAATTAAGCTCTCAAAAGGATATCTTCAAATGGAATTTAAATAAATCTGGCCTATTTACGGTTAAATCTTTCTACGGGGCTCTAATTAGCAATCGTCGAGTCCCTATTAGGAATTTATTTTGGGTAATTAAAATTCCCTTAAAAGTACAAATTTTCCTTTGGTATCTCAAAAAAGGGGTAGTTTTAACTAAAGACAATCTCCTTAAAAGAAATTGGAGGGGCAGCAAGCAGTGTTGTTTCTGTATTAAAGAGGAAACTATTCAATACACCAGGATTGATACCAACCTATGTAACTTGTTTCCTTGTTCTAAATGCTAACCATCGTTCTCTTGTTCACATTGGGTGTTGACTGTTGAGGCAGTCTGAACAATCGACTTTGCGGGAACTTTGTAAATAGCAGTAGTGTAATAGTACGGTAGCTATGAGAAGTGCTATTTGCATGAACAATGTAAGCAGAGCATGGTTGCTGCCATTTAAACAAGTGCTGCCATTGATTCGTCCTGAATGTTTGTATAATCATGATTTGTTTGGCTTGGCTTGCCTGAATGTGTTCCCGCGTTCCAGAAACAGGCTGTTGCTTTAGGTACTGCTCAACTGTTGAAATCTTAAGCTTTTAAGCTTTCTGGCTGCAGCAAATGTGGGTTTTGGCTGACCTGTGGTTGACATGGAGCTTATTTTTTCTGAAAAAAAAATGTTTTTTTTTTATGTTTGTGTATGGAAAAAATGCAGATAAATTGGGTGCAGGTGTTTCCAGAAACATAACGTTTGCTTTAGTTGCTGATGAAACGTTTAAAGAGAGGCAACATAATAAAAAATTTCCGTTGCCGGGACTCGAACCCGGGTCTCTCGGGTGAGAGCCGAGTATCCTAACCAGCTAGACTACAACGGATGATGTTCTATGTCTACTGTGTTTCCTATTTAATCGATAAGAATGTTTCTTTTGGATCATCCAAGAATAACGTATGTGTACTTTGATGAGAATCACAACATGCACTGATGCAAAAACAATGAAGCAAGTTATACTATTTATTAGTATCGCAAATTGCATCATCAACACAGCTGAAGTCCATGAAACTAGTCAAAACCAAGATGACTCTGGAGTAGATCGAACCGTAGTACGGTACTACCGGTTGGATTATAACTGATAAATAATTACGTTGCAACTTGTCTATACAGGATAAAGGAAGTCAATTGCTCCTGGGTAATAATAACAATAATAACTGAACTATCCTTGCTCCTTACTCTGCAATCCAAAGATTAAAAGCAGGACTCATGCATTAACCTATGAACCTCTATTTTTCACATTCTAAATCCGACAGTTGAGTATTCCCAGGAATTAATGTAGCTTCTTGAACAGTAAGAAGTCATGGAGGGTGTCTGCAAAGTTATTGCTGCAAGATTCTGCATAGATTTGGATGTGGTCACATGTGTCCTGTAAACAACTACCTGTCCTGTTGGAGTCATGAACAACGCCATTGCTGGTACTGTTGCTCTGGTTGATGAAATTTAAATTTTAAGCATCTTGGGATCTGTCTTCAGAGTTATTTCAGAAATACAACCGTTGCTTAGGGAAGTTCTGAGCCTTCTGATGTGGACACAAACTGCTCTACTTTTCACATTTAGTCAACCATCACTACTGCACAATACACAAGTGGCCAAACACAGGAGCACAAGGTGCCGTATTACATCAATAAACTCCTAACAAACAAAACCAATGTCATTTGACTTCTCACTTTTAGTATCTACAAAAAAAAAAAAAAAGCACCACTCAAGCACAAAAAATTCAACTTTCATCATCCTTCACGAAAATATATACCCATACAGGAGCACAACAGCACCAGGACTTTTCAAGGCGCCTTCCTTCAACAGGTTTCTTTATGTAGAAGAACACCAACTATTGACATCTCACCAGTCGATGAAGGCTGAAACATGAAGCATTGTGCTCAGTACTTTCACGAAGAATGGCCACTCACTAATTTCATCTCTACATTCACGTCTCATTTTTATAGGCACAAGAAATTTACATCCAAAGACAGGTCACCCTATGAACATATACTTGTCGATCCCGTGGCTAAGTAAAAACGAAGCACGAAGGAGATCTCATGAAGTCCTTAGCTGCATTGTTACCTTGTGAAGGTAGTTAGCTGTGTAGGTTTGCTAACCGTGTCAGTTCATGTGAAGACAAAAAAGAAAAGCCTGTTTCACATCACTTATGAGGTTTATGAGGAAGAAGATGAGGTCTAGGCCTAGCCCTCGTGATTGTTTCATCGCTGTGTCGAATCATCTCGGACAATTTCCAGGGCTTCTGCCACTTCCACTTGAACTGTAGTAGCCACTGGTGGTGGCTCCTTTTCCATCTCCAGAGCTTTCCTGATTGCCCTGCTATTGAAACCTTCTTGCCAACAGGCAACTGTGCAATAGGTACCATCTGCATTGAATACCATCAATGGAGAAAAAATGTGTGTGTGTGTGTGAGAGAGAGAGAGAGAGATGATCAGAGAAAAAGAGATCAGGTAAAGATCTAGAACCTTAAGTTGCTGTTTGTTGAATGCAGCAATCCCTTTGCTGGGGCTATTTACAATTCCAGCAGAGTACTTCAGCTGCTTCTGTGCAGGAACTGCAACCGGGGACAGTGGTGTATTGGAGTCATCAGCAGAGTGCTTCGCAGAGCCATTTCCACTTCCCTGCAAGGTGTATAAATTTGTCATTAAGAATTTTCATGTTATATATTGAATGTTGTACATCGGCTTCATATCATGTACTTAGGAATCAAGTGACTCAATGTTTTGTCAGTTTGTCCATCTATTATACCCTAGGGCAGGTTTTCCTAATTTTCCCTAAAGCTGTACATTTAGATTGCACGATGACCATGGGCCAAAATCAGGTTGCACATCTATTTTATTGTAGCAAGTGATTGTTTTGGGTAAAAATCTAAAGATAGTTAAAGATACGTCGTATATGTTTTAGTCATGTTATTCATCATTCATCATATCTTTTTATTCCGAGGGATCATATTGTCGCAATCTGAGAGAAATCGCACCGGAGGTGTAGTGGCCATGGCGGCTGTCTGCTCTCTTTGCTTAATCTGCTTTTCCATTTCCCTTCTACGTGATTCGCTATGTCGAAGAATGCCCACAAGCTCCGTCATTTGCTCCTTCATTTCCTTGATTTCAATTTCCTTCTCCCTTACTTGGCATCTGATTTCAACAGTAAAGAGAGGTATCACTCTTTTCTTTCAAGACAATATATTGAATGAAACTGGCTTGAATCACCCTTTCAATTTTTTTTTGAATTTTTTTTTGTCTTTTTTACATGGTATCACAAAAAGCTAAGTATCTCTCTTTCATTCACGTATTGCAACACTTTCAAGAAAAAATAAAACAGGCCTTTTAAGTTCAGGTTTTACCAATAGAGAAGTCCTGGTAGGAGAGATGACATCATTATAATAGATGACAAGAGAGCTAAGAGTGCAAGTTGTCATTCCTAATTGAAAAGTGACACCAGACGTTTAGCAAAAGATCAGGTACTAGAATTTCAGTTATTTCCTAAAAAAAAGGGTTTTTAGTTCCAGGTTCTACAAATTGAGATGAGAAGTCTCAGAAGTATGGAACTATGGATGATGCCGTAATTGTAAACAACAAAGATGCCAAAAGTACAAAAAAAACCTTGCATCCGCAGCAACATTAAAGATGTACTGCAGCAAACTCTTTGCCTCTCCCATTGACCGCAACTGATTCCAACGACCACGCCCCGAGAATGCACGTTCTCTTTCTTCAGCTTCTGACAATTGAGAAGCCATTGCAACAAGAGTATTTGAAGAGATTGTCACCATGCTCTCAAGTGATGCTATCCTGGCTTGTCTTGCATTTGGTGACAAGGTATTTGCCCTGAGGATGAAAATTGCAGCCAAGACATGCATGAGCATTTAGAAGCCCTGATTGCAGATTTAGATACAATATGGGGATTAAATATGTTCAATCATAACTAGATTGCGGATCTGGATACAGTGTAAGGATGAAATGTTCTTTTATATGACTTAATTACATATTTTGTGATAATACATGGACTATAGATGTGATTTCACTAAAAAGATACCTAAAGTACAAAAGAAAACATGGGGATAACAATTACCTAGAGTGTCCATTCTTCCCTCTTGGCGGACTAGCTGCACCAGACATGGCATCTTCTTGCTTCAAAATGGCAAGCTCCTCACCAAGTGCAGCACGCCTTTAAAAACATTTTTTTTATTAGCCATTATAAATTATGCAATAAAAATGGTAAAGAAACTCTGCAATTTACAATTGAGAAGAAAAATTGAACTACATACAATTGACTTTGCTTTTCATATTCATTTCGGACTTCATGGACATGCACCATGACTTCTAATTCTTGATCTAGCCATTTTTGCAGTGATTTCTCACTCATCTGTGTTATCAAGAATATTTTTAGGGATATATTCATAATAAACATCAGAATTTCTTGGTTAAGTATGAATAGATCTTACATGAGAGCCAGGAGTACCGTTCATTCCAGCTATGTTTGGAGGAAAGCAGAACAATGGAAGTGTTGTTAGATTGGAAGTATTAATTATACTGCAAATACATAATGTTATAATGCAGAGAGAGATACCTGAATTATCACGACCTGAAGATTTCCGAGCTTCTAGTAACTCTTTCAGCCTTTTGGTAGCCATGGCAGCCTCTTCAGTCTTCCTCTGGAGAATCTATACAAAAAAGGGAACCATTTTTTAATTCAATTTATATCAATAGACAGGATGAAATGGGAAAAAAATTGAAACATAATTATATGAATGAAAAGATGTTAAGTTGTGAACTGTTTAAAAGACAACTATGTCAAAGAAGCATCTCCGAAAATAAAGCTGAGTAGTTGAAGCATAAGCTAGTCCAAACAACGATTTTAGTTCGAATAATGTCTATCCGACCGTCCATTTAACATTAGGATTGGTAACGACTTAACGCCGTCAGCTACATCAGTAAGAAATTTTTGCTCATGAATGCGGTAGTTAGCATTTAATTGGTGTGGTACTAAGCTTTTTGTGTGGTAATGTTTGCTCATGAGTGGGTAGTTAGCATCGATTGATTTTAATCATTAGTACTTACAAAAGGACACTCACATCTGTTGGTTTTAACAAAAGTGTGAGCAATAGTAGATTAATCACTTTTGTCTCCTCCTTCAACACTGTGATTAAAGACAACACCTTTGTCGCTTCAACATTATGATTAAAGACAACATTGTGATTAATGACAAAACTAATCACTTTTGTCACTTCAATTCTATGATTGAAGACGACACTACTCAGTAAGCACAGTGTCCACAAAAAGAAACACTACTCGGTAAGTACATTGAAGAAGTTGCATGCACCAACCGAAGTGATGCATAGCGGAGTTGCATTAATGCGCAACATCTAGCCATCATTTGTTGTTGCATTAATGCACACTAACCAAACAAATATTGCATGCACCAACCAAATGAATCATGGGAAATTTGTTGTTGCATTAATGTGCAACAACAGATAGCCATCATTTGCTGCAGGGTTCGTCAACTGAGCATGTGACAACATCTACAAAGCCCATATCCCAATGTTAGAACAAACACTCCCGATAAGGGTGACACCGGCTCCCTTGGCCATGAAGCAATTTTTCAACGTCTAAAAGATAGTTAATTTTTCCGTTCACTTGCCTTTAAAACACACACACACACACACACACAATACCATTTTCTCTTCTTGTAATATAATTTTAGAAGAGAAACTTACCAATTTTTGCCTCTGATTAAGTGCTTGAAGTTTGTGGCGTTCGTACTCATTTCTCCGTCCCTCCTTCCGCAACTGTATTTAGCAAACAGAAAGTGAGGACCATGCTTTTTCACAATGATCTCCAAAAACATTCAACTTTATCTATATAAATATTACAACAGAATAATTACATAAATACTGGACATATACCAAAACAGTAACTTATTCCAAATTTAAAATTCATATTAGAAAACTACAAGTGAATCATTTTGCCAAATGCATTTTGTTATGTGCTTCTGTGCCACTGCAAACAAAGGCAGGCATGGGTCTTTAAGTAGATATGGACCTATGGTCACATCATTTTTACCTGGTACATGTTTTGATTGAATTATAATTTGTAACACAGTAATTTCAGTTACTAACTTCATAGTGAGTTACTCATACCTGAAGAAGTTCCTTTTCACGGGAAGCCTTCCATTGCCGGAACTGTTCTGATTCTTGTTTGATTTTGTGTTGTAGTTGTACCTGAAATCATAAAAGGTTGGCTTAACGCGAATGAGATATTGTCAATATCACTTACATATGATGTAAAAAATGATGCATTAGGACCAAAGTTATAACAGGCAAGATGAGAAAGGGGATTTGCAAAAAAAACAAAAAAGATGAGAAAGGGAAAACAACCTTCTGTGACTTTATATATTGGATTTCTTCTTGCAATTTCTTAGCAGCTTCATCACTCTTTTGCTTTTCCTTCAAAAGTTGAAGTTGGTTCTCCTGCTTTTCTTGAGATCTAGAATCTGCAGTGGCGGTTTTTTTTATGACCATCATGTACCAAACTGTGAAATTTATTTGAACACATTAAGAATCGCTATTAACCTGTGCTTCAAGGGTTTTTAATTTTTGCAGTTGGGCATCCCGCAACTTATGTGTCTGACCATCTGCATTTAGGCTTTCAACTTCAGCCAACAATCTGTCCCTTTCTTGCTGAAATTGTTCATAATTTTCTTATAAGATTAGATCTTTCATGGGTAAGGGCTAGCAATATGCAGCTTTTGATGACTGAATATGGCAATGAGAAGATGTTGTGACAAACCTGTACAGCTCTTTTCTCTTCTTCGAGCTCTTCGAGCTCCATAAGTTTCTTTCCAAAGTGTTGCTTAAGTGCAACAGTATCATATCCATACATTTTCATCTCAGACTGCAAAGTGTTTGAGAAAATTGAATGTAAGGTTCTTGGTAAGCATGGGCAGAATAACATGAACAAGTTTACTCAGAATAAAGTTTGTAGATATCATATTGCTTTGCACTTTCAAGTTACTAGAGTAATAAATAAATGGTACAATTAATGATCCTTGTAACTTAATTGTGATGCATTTTCAAGTCAACTCTAGCTAGACAAAGATGAGATTGTCAGACTCTACCACTGCTCCTAGTGTCCAAGACAGCAGGCCGAAGAGAGGGGGTTGGGGACACGTACATTAACTAAAACTATTATAGCAAAGCTCTACATACTGTCATACATATGAGTACAATTTTTCTGAGGGGAACATATTGGTGTAATTTTATTTACTTTAAATGAAAATTCACTTCCAGTTTTGTCTCGAGAAATGTTTTGGTTCACCATTCAGACAAGAATCCTAAAAGTGCCAGATACTACAATCCAATATGAAGTGCAACATGTGGTGATGAACATGAGTACCCAAATAAGCAAATTATGTAGCAGTGAGAAGCCCAAAGACCATTCAACAAAATTTACAATGAGAGTCCACATATGCCATGCAGAAGTGAATGCATATGTCATTCATGAGTGAATATTAACTCGTGTATTTGTTATTTACAAGTTTAATGGTGAAATAATTTTCATTGCCAAACGTTTGATACCTCCTTTTGCTCCAGTTGTCTGTTTAGTTCATTCAGCTCTTTGCCCAAGCTATCCTGCAGCATTGTGTGTTCCCATTCTTTGGCCACTTCATCTTCAATATCTTTAGGGTTGCCTGCTGCACGTAGGGAAAATTAGTGGCATAATAAGGAAAGCAAACATAAATTCCAGGAAAAAAAATAAAAAATGGAAATAGCAGTGACCTTGTTCTTGTTTTGAGTCATGCTTTGAAATGAAACCAAAACATCTGAACACCAAAAAGAAACTGTGGAGGTGCTAAAAGAATACCTCTTACTGAGTCAGTCATAGGGACATCAAATGGCTCTGTACTTTGCAAGCTTCTTTTGAGCCCTTCACCTTTGGTATAGCCAGTTCCAGTTTTCTGAAACAAAGAGCCGAACTAGTGATATATATGGTTCAGCTATACCACCTCAAGTGAGTACTAGACATTGTGTTATGTCATTGTTTCCCCTTTTTCTTTGTGAGAAACAGACACATTTTGTTTTAAGTGTCCCCTCACGAAGTTTTTATGGTGTCTGGGTAGAGATGCTTTTGATGGGAGAGGTGCACCTGTTCGGTGAATGGTTTTGTTCTTCACAGTTGGCACTGGAAGATGCAAGGATCAACAGGCTTCTTCTCACAATAATGGCAGCTTTTAGTTGGATTTTGTGGCTAAGGAGAAATGATTATGTGTTTAAAACCACCTTATCTCGTCACCTCAGCAGGTTGCTTACAAAGCTTTATCCTTCTTGCAACATTGGAAGCTTTTGGTGCCGCAAAAACACAAGAAGGCATGGAAACTATGGTCACGCACCTCAAAGAAAGCATGCATCCAACTGCTACAAGCTGAAGCTCCTGCTCATGATGGTGTTGGCTAGTGTTTGTGATGGTGTTGGTTTTCTTAGTAGGAGTGTTTTGTTGCAAATCTGTGATCTGGTTCTAGTCTAGACTCTAGAGTAAGTAACTGAATGATGGAATCTGAAATTTCTGCTCTTTTGTGCTAAGAGGTAGTTTGGTAAGAGCTGTTAGTAGTAGATTGTACCAAGTATTGTAAGCTGGTGTCCCCAGCAGATACTATCCTTTTGCTTTCAAATAAAGCAGGGTAAAAAGTTGCCTTTAGTCTAAAGAAACAGACATTTATTGTGAAAAGAGCAGTGGAGGTGAAAGTCGTATACTTGTTTTCAAACGTAAAATCTCCAAAAGCATACATAAGGACTCATCGACATACTTGCAGTTCAAGTTCACATGGATCAGTGTGAGAATGGTTGCGAAGGTCATACAGTTCCCTGCAAAGGTCTTCGTTTGTTTGTTCAAGCCACGAGATCCTTTCCCTGAGACCCTGAAAATTGAACTCTTGTTATTCTGATTCTTAGTGTGAGTGAATGCGTAGTACAGTCTAACTTTGTCGATGACATTGCAAATGGATTAGAAAAGCATTTACCTGAACATCGTCTGATCCAACTCCCCCGCGAGCTGAAACGAGCTCTGCTTGCAAGTATTCGATCTGCCGGCGCATACTTTTCATCTCATCAGCAATAGGATTTCTGTTGACCTGGAAATCAGGAAAGTAAATAGCAGAATGTAAAATAGGCATCATGAAAAAAAAGATAACCTATTGAGTAAAGAAAACATAGATATATGTCAGATATTTTTCTGAGGAGACTAAAGAAAATGAACTCACAATAGGCTTATTCTGAATGTTACGTGCCCTGTTGGCATATTTTAAAGTGTTCAGTGTTTCTTCAGCATTAATATCTGCTGGACTAATACAGGCTGCAGGAGAAAATATAGATACATGTCAGTTGAATGTAAGCTCAGTCAAGCAAGTTTATGAAATTTAAGTTCAAATTAGGTGGAAAGAATCTATTTGCGCTCTTTTAATAGCCCCCCCCCCCCCCTCCTCCTCCTCTCTCTCTCTCTCACACACACTCATCTCCTCTTGTACTCCTGCTGTAGTGTCCAACTGTTAAAACCAGTGTTACCTAGACGCTAGTCGGTGGCAGATCAACGCCTAGCACCTAATCGCCGCCTAGGCTGGGCTAGGTGGCCGTCTAGGCGGAAGGGCTGTGCCTAGCGCCTAGCGGCGCCTCTGAGGAACACTGGTTAAAACAGTTGTTTTGGCACCAAGTCTTAATAAAGTTCTTCAAGTGCACCCTGGCCTTACCGTAGAGTTCCACAAAAAATTAAATGAAAAAAACGTTTGAATCATATAATGGGATGCATATTGTCCACTAAAGGAACTGAATATAAATTAAATCAGTTTTTTATATTAAAAAGACAAAATGAATCACCTATCATTTCAATTGTGATTTGACCGCCAATTCCAGACCTTTTATAGTTTATATATATTATCAGAAATCAGCACTAATAATTCTAAATGTTATGACTGTGAGAGTAAATGATCTCCAACAAGATGAATTACCTATCATTACAGTCTTGCTGTTTCCACCCAGGGAGTCCTGTAATGAAAAAAGTAGATATAAATCAGTAGTAATATGACAACAACTAAGATACTAAGAATAAAAATATCTGCTGTGGAAACATGAGTTGGCCTGCCTTTTTTTATTGAACACAGCTATGAAATCAATAACATTTCTGTAAAGGACACATTTGTGCAGTTGGCTGAGAAGAATATTACCTGCATAAGGCGAGTGAGTTTGCTGTCTCGATAAGGGACATGTGCACCTTCTTTCCTCTTTTTCTCATCTCCAAGAGCACTTATGACGTTGCCAAGAGCAAGAAGTCCTCTATTGATATGAACACCTAATGACATGAGGCATAAATTGCATTTAGTTTGGAGCCAAGGTGATGTGGATTAAGGGTTTAGATAAAACAAGAAACATGCCAAATACCTTCCTTGAACCGAAGGCCATCTGAACCAGTTAAGCAGCCCGTTCTGACCCAGCAAGATCTACTAAGTGGAGTTTGGCACAGAGATAATCTTCATTCATCTCTTCGATAGGCATTCCATCTGAAGTCAAGATGGGATCTGCTTTGCGCATCTGCTCCAATGTGATTGTGAAGATGGCATGGGAACGACTATTACATGCCGAAACCAAAAGCATGAAGTTCATTAAAATTTGTATAATTTAGTAGTGGAATATCAGATAGCCAATCTGATTGAATGTGTACTGAAGCACTTGACCAGAACAAATTATTTAAAATTGGACAAAACATTGTTTTTTTTATGGGAAGGACGGAATATTGACTAATTCTGCAAATGTCCTACACTGATATAAGTGGGGATAAATACAGCAGTAAACATTGAGGCAAGAAATTGAATCCTGCACTGGTTGCCAGTTTCCAATCTCAATGATGCTATTTTCTTGTCATCAATTATGAGCAAATAATCTGCTTCCTCCAAAAGGTAAAGGATGATTAGGACAATGTTGCTAACCTTGACTGGTTGTTCATGTTGGTACTTCCAGTTGCGCGACTGAGAGAACCTTGCTCAAGGCATGCAGTCATTTCCTTCTGAGTACTGACATGCACTTCTGTCGATCCTGCTAGCGTTATGACCCCATTTGACGCTTCTCGGATCTGCACAAGAGGTTTCCCTGGCACAGACAATTTTCCAGCGTGTCCATTGCCATTCAAAATTTTGCCAACAGCAGCAGTAGCAGGATCAAGCAAATCCCTCACCTCTTCTTTCAAAATCTGTTTAGAATGAATGCACGGTTAATTTGTATAAAGACTGATAGACATCATCAGTAGTCACTTGGTCCACTCCATTCAATCAAATTTGAGCAGCTCATATACCTCGATGAATGAAACACGTAGCTGGAACTCTACTTGATTTTTCAGTTTCTCAATCTTGTCGAACAGTGACGCCATGGCTCGTGGGATAATTCCGATATGCGACCCCTCCTTGCACGCCGTCCCCATGGTGTATGTCTTCCCTGACCCAGTCTGTGAAAAAGGTAAAAAAGAAAAGAAAATACTTGAAACGATCAGCATTACAGGCTTTTTGTTTTCATAGCAAATGTGAAAGAAAGCAATCCACTCGAAACGATAGACATTTCAGGGTTTCTGGGAGCAAACACACGCTGCTCCATCATGGCACAAACAGATGGGGAAAAAAGGATTGTTGTTCCACCACCACATGATGTGCTGATGGCTTTTGCATCTCCCCCAACGTGGTGGTCCAAGCTCTTTGCTATGAATGGGCACATGGCAGCAAAATGATTGACTAGAGCAAGGCAAGGCAATGGCGTGATACTTAACCTGGCCGTATGCGAGCACGGTGGCGTTGTACCCCTGGAACAGGCCCTCCACCAGTGGCGCGACGCACTCGTCGAACATGGCCGCCGACGGTGTGCCGGTGCTGCCGTACACATGATCGAAGGTGAAGGAATGGGTGCCAATCTGGACCTGCAACCAGCCAAAACAACACAATGTTAGTCACAGCTTTCAACAAAGCTGCTGCAGCTCAGGCCATCAGCAATGTGTTGATTTAACCGGTTCGAACGTCAGTTCCGGAGTGTTGAGGTCGACTCGATACAAAGGAGCTAAGTCGATTCCAGCAAAAAAATCGATGAACCGAATCAAAGTTAGGATGCGGGTTCGATCGAATACAATAATAATATCCTATATGATGATTACTGGTTGCACTAACTCATCACCAAGGGGGTCAGTTCTGTTAGCTTGAAATCCCTCGTTCCATCTAGCTCTGATCGCCGCCGCCACGCTGGTCCACCGCGATTGGCCACCGTCGTCGAGCGCGGTTGTTGGAGATCCGTCGGGAAGCACGTTGCATCCGCCGCCGAGATCTGACACACCGTCCTTGTGAGCCGCTGTGCAGTCGCCGGGAACCTTGTCACCGTCGTTGGGAGACGCAGCTCGAAGCCGGGATGGTGTGCAGAGTGGGTTGGATGGGCGAGGGAAGGAGACCGGCGATGGGAGGGGCGGCGGACGGAATTGAGAACTGGTCGTTGAGGGATCGGGCTCCGTTGAGGAATTGCGCGGCGGCGCTGTGACACGGACGGGAGGAGCAGGAGCGAATGGGGGTAAAAAGGAGATATTCACACCGGTTCACAGAAACAAGCCGTTTTAGACATCCAAATAGGCATTGTTATTGTGATATATTTACAAAACCCAACAAATTATAATATTATGAAAGTGCTTTTCGAAACGAATCTACGTATATATTTTTTCATTCATCTAATTTAAATATTTAAAAAGATATTGAAAACTAACGTTTTCAAAATTTGACTAGATATATTCCAAAACAACTTATTCTGTGGACGGGGAATAAGAGAAAGAGGAGTTAAAAGAAAAAAGACGACGCGATTTTTATTTCTTTTCTTCCTTTTCTTTTACCATATGGGTCATATTTAAGAATATCGGTCCAATATGGACCGATTATGCACACAGGAGGAAAATATGCTATGTTTTGTACATGCTTCCATGACATGTCTTTGAACCGACGTAAATTCGATACCAAACTTATCAATATTGTTCTGGTACCGATCGATATGATCAGTATATATCATTCCACCACCTAAAGTGATACACAGTAGCTCTACATTCCGTAATAGCCTTGATACTAGTCAAAATTGGTTATACCGGTCTCAATACCGAACAATACCGATCATACTGATGGAATTGATAGTAACATCTATTTAACTCATTGAAATATATATTATATTTGGTCATACTAGTATGTATTTAATAATATTATAAATAAAATTTAGTGTTCATACAATAAAATATATATATTATTATATTAAACTCCGAAACCATACACGATATAAACTGGCGTACCGTTCTAAGAGCTAAGGTAAAACGGTGTGATCTTCGAAATGGTACCGACAAATATGTTCAATATACTAAAGATATCTAACATATACCTATCGTCGTTAGTAAAAAGTTTGGAGAAAAAGGAGAATAAGAAAGAAAAAAAAGTTCACAAAGATCAAGAATTTATTGGGTGAGACACCCAAGAAAGATCAAGAAGAATGTGCCACTGACAGCTGGAGATAGAGAACATCTAGAATTTTTTATATAAAATTGGAAAAAAAACATAAGCCAGATCTCAGGATTAGAGTGAAATTCTTCAGGTTTGTGGAGGTTAATAAATAACTCTCGCTCGAAGAAGAAAAGGAAACAAGCAAGAGTCGAGAGAATTGAAAGATTAGATCAACAAAACTAAACAAAAAACCCGGGTGATAATTGCGTGAGGCTGACAGAATTCCTGCCCAAATAAAGAAAAGCATGAATATCATCGAGATTGGACGCAACTCCGCTCCAAAAATGAGTGAAATTTGGTACTGCCGACAGGGGAAAAAAAAAAAGAAATTCAGTAGAGAGAAAGAGAGGAGAAAAGGAGAAGGAAGACTCCCAAGACTCATTTAATGATCAACAAAGGAAGAAAGGGAAAGAAAAGAACTGGGCATCTCTATCATAGGGAACTAAAACAGCGAAGCAACCTAGATTCTCCCTGAATTTTGACAAGTTTTGTTTATGGAGAAACAGACCACATTAGACGATCTTGATTTCCAAAATCGGGAGAAAGAAAAGAAGTTTGCCAGTTGATCTGTTCTGAGCTTGGCTGTTCTTGACTGAACAGAGTAATCCGTCAAAAAAAATTCTTTATTCGGAGAAATTAGTGTGGCTGAGCATCCTAAAAAATCGGCTGAAAGTGTCAATCCAGTCTCTGATTTTAAATACAAAAAAAATGCAGCCATGTCTTACTCGTTCTTAGGGGGAAAACAGAAAATTAATCATATTGGCCGAATTGGACTGAAAAGCAGCCTGATTTCCCATAAAATCATCCAAAAATAAATGCCGCCCTATCCGTAATTGGCAGGAGTCAATCTAGTGCTGAATTGAGTCATGTACTAGTAAAGAAAGAAAAAGAGAGAAAAAACAATCAAACAATTCCATCCAAAAGAGAAGAAACTTGAGTGAAGGAAGAAGAAAAGAATAATAATGTCAACACAAACAGAACACAGGATTGGGAGGTCACCTGCGGCTTGCCGGGCACGACGGTGACGCAGTCCTTACAGCCCTGCAGCTTCTCGTCGCCGATGAGTGGCCGGACGTGGACCGCCACCTTGACGCAGCAATCCTCGCCGTGCTCCATTGTCATCTTGGCCACCGACCATACAACAAGAACAGCAAGAAGCACTCCCTTTCTTTCTTGCCCCAATGCAGGCACCAAGAAAGGCTTCTTGAAACAAGGTAATAAGACAAGGATGGGAGAGAGAAGAGAGTGAAGCAAGGATTAAAGAAGGGTGAAAGAAAAGGATGGTCAGTGCTGAGTAACAGAAGCCACTACTGCTGCTCAATCCTCCTCCTCCTGCCACACCATCATGGTTTCTTGGGTTGTACTGAAATATATCCCTCTCTCTCTCTCTCTCTCCTCCCGTGCAGTGCAGTGCAGCTTAGTGCAGGGGAGGTTGGGGATGTTGGAGATTCAGATGGAGATGGCGTGGTGAAGAGAAAGGAAGCTTCACCCACACTTCTGCAACCACTGCTGCCACCACCACCCCTTGATCCAACTGCAACTACAAATGCTGCTGCCGCTGCTCTTGCTCCAAACGACTCTCTTATTGCCAATCTTGGATCTTGTTGGTTTCTTGGCTCCTTTCCTTGGTGTTCTTGGGAACAAGGGAAGGGAGAAGGGGGGTCCTTGCCCTGGGGTGTTTGGTGGTGGGTGGAAATGGAGGAGGGGAGGACAAGGAGGAGGAGTGTGTGTAGGTGGGGGGTGTGTGCCTGTGCCTTCTTTACTAATCTTTTTGGTTTCTTTCTCCCTCTCCTTTTCTCCTTTTGGTGAGCGAGTGGAGTGCTATCGCTTACTGCTGCTGCCTGGATTGTTACCACTGTCCCTGCAACAAGGACATGGCATCTTCTTGGTTGCTACCGAGCCAACCTAGCAGTCTCTCTCTCTCTCTTTCTTTCTTTCTTTCTCTCTCTCATTCTTTCACCTCCCTTAACTAACTACTCCCGTGACAATGTGCTCCGGGTACAGTACATCCTGATGAATGATTTGCATGTTTTTATCTTACTTACGGCCTTTGCCCCGTAAATCTAAGCCGCTGACTTCCGTTGATCGCTCGCAATTCTGAGCAGGCAGCGTAGAACTAGCGTGTAAAACTATAGCATTTTGAGTTTTGAAATCTGCATGTAAATGCAGCAAAACTGATCCTGAAATCTATCCTTCCATGCAGGCACTTTATTACCTATTCAATTCTTCGAGGTCTTTTCTTAGTTCTTACCCTAAACCACCAATCAATCGCCTCTACTTTTGTTGGTTTTTCTACCTATGAATCTCAAGGTGGAGATACTACTGTGCTATATCCAAGACTACAGTTAGGCTCAGCCGTATCCGGATAAATTAGCATATTTTTTTTATTTATAATAGCAAAAGTAGTCCTGACTTACACGAAATTACAAAAAAAAACATCACGAAAGGCTAGGCATGTGCGTCTTGTGTTAGCACTTCCAGACCACGACAGGACGGAGGCACCGCGGTAAGATCAACTGAGCATGGGTGGATGACGTGGCGCTGCGGTAGCAAACATGTTACGCTCCCAGACCACTGCAGGTTCCTCTCGCGCTGTTGGAGCGCTGTAGGCACTTATCGCGCTTCTAGTCCGCAGAAGCATGGTGTACAGTTTTGTTTTTTTTTTGTCCTTTAGTGATTAAGCATGGATGCACCGGTGCAAGTACCTTCTGCGGGCTCGGAGCACGGTAGAAACCTACAACGCTCTCTAAGCACAGTACGTGGCCTTCTCTGTCCCATCGAGTTGTTCAATTCCTGCAGCGGTCTGGGAACGTCGCAAGTAACACACGGCGCCTGCCTAACCAACCGTGGTGCTATTTTTACTATTTGATATGAACGGATGCTACTTTTACTATTAGAAATAAAAAACATAACAGCTCAGCCAAAAACTCGATCCACTGCAAGTGGATCTCCTTTTGTAGCAATATTCGTTGGGTTTAGGGCCAGTCGAACTGACTCTTACTGAGTGATGGATAAAAAGAAGATAAAATTTTCCAAAAAAAAATAATAATAGGAGAGACCAGCAAGGACGATGCATCAAATTTAGAGCAGAATAATCGCAGACTGCAACAAAAATATGGACAGGACTGCACCTCAGAAAACATATTGTATGATTGCACATTTGGACAATGCATTTGTTGAGCACCTCTTAACCAAACTGTGTTTTTTAATCGTTGGACTTGAATACTTTCGAACAGAGAAGTGGTAATAAAAAAAAAAACACAATTAACTAAACTTATTTAGCTCCAAAATCGGGGAGTTGGCACATTTTTATACCATGCTGAATATTATCGGTTGCGCTGAAAGCCATTTAAACGAGCAATGAAGGCGATGGATTCGTAGACTACACAACACACGTTAAACCACCAAATCAACGAGTTAGAGAACAGTTTTGTGATGTCTAATTTTTCCTGCAGTAAGATGGAACCTCGGTCCTCAATTGTTCATCTTTCGCTTCGTCTCCACTCCTCCACCGCCACTCTATCAGTAACACCGTCGCCCTCCTATCCCACAACCGTAGCAAAAATGAGGGGAAAAAAAAAAGCTATAGTCACTATAATAGAAATCATAGGGTAACTACTCTACTACATGTCAAGCCTATATTATCCATGAGGATGTAAAAGCGATAGATGTTGAGTTCGGACCATTGTTGGACCTAAAATGAAGCAACTGTATTTCAGACGAGGGGCTACATTTACTATTTCAATTTATTTATTTTTTTAAAAAAAAAAACTAAACAAGCCAAAAGCTCCTAAATTAGCATGGCTACGTCACGGGACAGCAAAGACAGTAACTTGGAAGCTAAGGTGTCAATTCGGTTGTCTATTAGCATGGGGAGGAGTGGGATGCGTGGATGTGGGGGGTGAAACAGGTTTGGTCCAGAGTTACATGACTGATGTTAACTCATTACCTCCACTAACAGTGACTCAATGCGTAGTTTATGCAAAGCAGGTGATGCCCCTATCACATATGGCATTATTATATTGTTTGTAAAAAGTGCTTTCTTTCATATCAATGTATAGCTGGTAGTTAGCCAATCTCATGTGGCTTCAAGCACAATTTATTTCCTCCTCCTCCTTCCTCTATTTTTTTTTTAAAAAAAATCTGTCTTTGTTTATTCATCATTTTGCAGTAAAGATATCAGAGAGCAAATTTGTTGGTGAGATTTGGTTGTGAACTGCTTAAAGCAAGCTGTACCAGAATATACACACCAGTATGGGCTACCTGACCCTCTCTGTTTTTTTTCATCTTTTTTCTTGCTGCTTTGCTGTTTTTTACATAATTTTTTTAATGAATCAAGTCATCACCATTACTTGGCATGTATTTGGGTGGGGGACCACAGGCTTGTGCGTTTCTCAATCAAAGGGGGCATCTGTGTACACAGGAATTTTCCTGGATCGTAAGGCTTTATGTAGTTTATGGTTTACATGTTACAATTGGAACCCATTTTATTTGCACATTCTTTCTTTTGTTCATGATACTTTTAATGCCAAAAAAAGTAAAATTGCACCCAACTATTTTGAGTGTTCCCAACTATATCTGTTAATACTTGCATTAAGATGTACATTTGAATAAAAATATAAAGCTAATATTGTTTTCTTGCACTCTCAAGTTCTTAGAGTAACTAGCTAGGTTTGATCATGGAACTCAATTTAATAGCAGGATAATATATACTAAATTTATCATATTTATAATAGATGATCATCATAGCCTGATCCACTAGGAAAAGAATTGCTTGTCATATTTGAAGAATCATCATATTAAATACTATAGTGGCGTCAGTCCTGTTGGAAAACTTTCAGTTTGTTCAGAAGCCTAACAAACTCATAAAGTAATTTATGTTTGCCAAAACAATTAATTCATACACGTATCTACGAAGCAAACTCATAGAGTAAAGTAATTTATGTTTGCCAAAACAATTAATTCATGCATGTATCTAAGAAGTACTTCAATTAATTTGTCCTATTTACTTGGCCTTACAAATTAACTTGTGACAACTTCGTCCAGAAGATCGTTCCAACCAGAACACTAGTTTTGTAGAGCTTAGATAACAACTTAATTTTGGGCCGATCTAGTGTAAACCTCCTACTAGTACTATATATCATGCTAGCTCTTTTGATTAGGGCATTAGATCAACATGAAAATTCACAACAAAAAAAAAAATTACGGATGTAGTTCTCAATGTGTTCCTGTAGAATTTGAAGTACAAACCCAATTAGTACTGAGAGAGAGAGAGAGAGAGAGAGAGAGAGAGAAAGAGGCAAAATTTACTGCACAAAGCACCACTTCCTTTTTCCGGTTTATTTATGATTCGTCATATAATTCACTATTTTGTTTCACTTAGCAGATTGAGCCCAATCTTTGGGCAAAAAGAGAGAGGGAGGGAGCGCTACACAACATTTTAATTTTTAAAGGGCCGGCCGGGGTATCACACATCATAAGTCCATTGAAAATTTCATAGTTTTTATTCAGTGATGATATTAAAGATTTGATCCCCAATCCAAGTAAAACATCGCAAGCTTTACTCCAGTGCTCCAATGGATATGTTTTAGTAACCATATGAAAATGCCGCAACACAGAATTTAATTTTGTACCGCCAATTTTATCGATCATGTAATTAATCAATTTAAGTAGAGATGGTAATTCACCATATATATGCATGTGCCCACGCGTGTGCACAATGTTACCTCGGCCTAACAATTCCATGTATAAACAAAACCAGCTAGGGAAGTAACATATATTCAGCATCGCATTACTTTGCGTACCAAAATATCTTTAAAACTTTCATAAAACAAGCCGGCGCCCTCCATAATTTCCCGGGACCTGCTCTTGATCTGCACCCACCTTCAATTCAGATTTCGCCAAGAGTTTGAAGGGGAAAAAACTATGGTACGTCGAAATTTTCTGGCTGGACACATGGAAATTCCACTTGTCCCTTGAAAGCTGGCAGTAGAATTAAGGAGCAAGGAAAGAATAAATGGGTGCATGTGGAGGGTAAAACCTAACCTAAGCCTGCCTGCCCAACACAGCACACCATGCACCCACTGAGGACTGTAGCAAAGTAGCAGCAGTACTTCCTCTCGTTTCGCTATATTTATCCATAACCCTGGGAGTATTTGTTTCAACATATTTGTCCGTTGTGAGAATCTAGAGTGTCGTTATTGCAATTTTTTTTCCCTCTCTACTCTTACATAAATGCTTTGGAAGATGTATGTATGGTCATTTCTCATTAAATATTTATTATATTTAGTGCTTTATTGCTCTATGCGCATGATAGGGTATGGATAAATATAGCGAAACGGATGGAACAGTACCTGGATAGTGGGCAATGTTCCTTTCTTCAGAGCATGGGAACGGCTGCATGAAGACGACTTTGGAGATGGTGGCATGCAAGCGCTGCACGACAGCTAAGCCAAGATACATTGGCTGGTCAAGAGAAGCAAAGCAAAGCAACTCACTGCAGCGAGCACAAGCACACCCAACATGCACATGGCCACTAAATATGCCATGACCCAACATGACCCCTCCCTCACATGCAAATGCAATGGGGAAGGGAAGATGGATTGTTCCCCCACTCTGATTAAAAAGGGGAGCACAGTTGGTTGGATGGGCCGGGCAGCAAGGAATGCCAGCATTTCTTAGCTTGAGATAAACAAGCTTTGCTCGCACCCCGCGGTAAAGTTTCAGTTTCCAGCACAGGTCGCCTCTCCATCGGAATCTGATCCTCTGCCGTTGCTAAGTTAAGGCACTAGAGATGTAGTTTTCGGCCTTTTTGGCACTGTTTCGCGGGGAATTAGCAAATACTGCTCTCTCCTAGTCGAAATGGCAAAATATCACTGTGGACGTGTTAGCAGACAAGACGACATATGTTGCCTGCCGCTTCCCCACCGCCCTGCACCCTCTCTTCTAGTGGGGGCGCAGTAGGGAGGGTGCGGGGCGGTGGGGGCACGGCAGACGACACATGATGCCTGCTGGTACCTTCGCGATGATATTTTTAACATTTTCACTAGGAGAGGACTACATTTGCTAATTCCATGGGAAATAATGTCAAATAAGAAGAAGAAAAAAAAACTACTAGAGATGTGCCTTCCTTTCGTAAGAAGAAAAAAAAAACTACTAGAGATGTGCCTTCCTTTCGCGGGCATTGGATCAAAAGGCGAAACAGAAACATGGTGCCCGAATATGACACAACAGTGATGTGGACTTGAATTGGTCGACTTGGTGTGCACCAGCGTGGTCCATTGAAACATACCCGGGTCGCGCATTGCTGAGACATATAATATGCAACAAATTAAAGCAACAACCAAGGTTCAATACTTCAATGTGCTTGCTGTATGGCCAATTTGAGAAAAATCCCCCCTTGTGATGTGCACTAATCAGAACAATTAATCCCCAATTATTGCTGCATTAGTTTTGTCATTTGAATACAGCCTGAATTTATTTTTAAATCACAATTCCAAAATTTTGATCATCTCGAAATATACACATCTACTTTGTGGGGTTTTTTTTCTGGCAAAACACTGTTAGTAATTTTGTGGACAACAAGAATGCGTTCATATGAAGGATATTCTCGATGTTTTTTTCTTGCGAGGATACTCTCGGTGCATTTTGGGAAGACAAAATTTCTTTTAGCATCTCTCAACCAAGCTATGTGACCTTGTAGCCATCACATCTTTTCTTTTTCTTTATAGAGTAGCATAGCTGCGATTTATTTAAGAGTGGCGTAGAACACATTCTTCTTAAACAAGTGTAGGCTAGGACACAAGTTAATCTTTTTTTTCTCTCTACTCATTGGCAAAAGCAGTCAAAGGGCACATTTTAGAAGGTTCCAAGTTTGTGGTAGACCCATTTCTTGCGCAGGTTACTGGGCTGAATTTGGGAGAGAACAATGCAGAGTTGTAGAATCAAATTTTGATCTAGCACTGTCATGTAATTTGGGATCTAGACTCTGGACTAGAAAGCTATAAACTTAACCCCTGTCCCCTGTACCATAATAATCATTGAGCATATTGGGCTCGATCATGTCCTACCTTGCAATCACTGCCGAACAACGACTTTTTTTTAAGGGAGAAATTGTAGGAAAAGATCCTACTGTCTATATATTATAATATATTAAAAGATTACAAGAGAAAATAGTACAAGAGAACGAAGAGGGAGACAAAACCAGTGCAGGTTATCTCTAGACACTCTTGATAAGAGGCGAGTATTTCTTCTTTGCTCCTTGAATCATAGTTATAAAACCCGGACTGGTCATCGACCCGATCGAGGTCTCAGATCATTGACCTGGTGGTCGGACCGGTGGGTTAACCACAAAAAATAGGGGGAAAATCAATGATACACAAAAAAAAACAATAATAATTAAATAATCTGAATTCTGAACAACAAATTAAATCAGTTAAAGAGGGACATCATAGACTCACACAATAACGAGATCATTTAAACAGTTGATGGTCTAGTCTATTTTTCTTCTTTGAATGAATATGTTTTTAATATGCTTCAATTCCTCTCATATCAAGATACACTACATGTTTGGCTTAATACATAAATTGCCAACTTACATCTTACTATATATGTCTTAGATCTAACTATATATTACTCTGATTAGAAAATAGAACAGTAAAAATCTAGCGCTTACATCTTAACAAAGACTACAGAGTAGAGACAAGTAAAACAAGCAAGCAGGGAAATGCATCATATCTTGCTGATGGAGGCGAAGCTGAGTAGAGAACGGAGGAGCGCCAACCGAGTGAGAGAATGAGAAAACAAAAATTATTTATGTATAGCCGTCAATTTCACAAGGATCCCTACTAAAATCCAGAAGCACCCAATGTATGAACATGCCCTTTCAGCTTTGTCTTAAAAAAAAACTGTTTCATTTGAGGGGTTTCTTGAAAATTGGCCTCATGAGCAAAACCTGACCAGGCCGAGCAAAACCGGTCGGGTCGACTGGGTTTTTTCGGGTCAATTGCATCTCTATTTTTGTGAGTGTGCCTGGCCCGGCAAAACCTCTAGGTCTGGGTTTGTCCCGTTCAACCGCCGATCCGGTCCAGGTTTTTATAACTATGCCTTGGATAACCAAGGCAAATTCTTTTTACCGTAACAAGGACTTGGTCATATTAAAAATGTGGCGTGAAGCTTGAATGTAAGTAGATAGAACTAAACTTATTGTTGGTTGTTTTGACTAGCACTTTGAATTTGTTTGTTAATTTTATCGTAGTGCAAGACTACATTGTTATTTTTTCCTTATTGGAGTACGTAAATTTAAAAGAATTTTGGAGGAAATAAAATATCCACGTTAAATTTCCTCCTGCTCCAAGTAGCCAGGCCGTGAAATCAATCGTGTTTTTTCTCTCTTTAAACAAATTCATGATTCCTAAACTGGGCGCCGAATTGGATACACGGCTGAGTGGGTTGTGATGGTCTTTTTTCATGGTCCAATAGATACGCTGCCAGTTGAGACAGTGGGCATTGTTAGACTTGGAAAACGTGTGTTTGGTCTAAAGCAATTGAATAATTAACTAATACTTAACAATATCATGAGGCCAGTCTAAAAAAAGAGAGAGTCAATGTATTTAAAGGTCCGTTTGAATCTCTGAATTGAATTGGGCTAGTAGAAATGGAGTCCCAAATCAATTTCTGCTGACATTGGAATTGGGTCCCTAATTCCAATGTATTTATGTTTGGATGCAACTTGAAAATGAATTGACACAAGGAAACGAACCAAGAAGCTCAATTTTGAGCAGACTTGTACGTCGGGAATGGTGGCCGGAGCCTCGCCGGAGTAGTGATCAGATCTGGACGCGGGGGACGGTGATTGTGGAGAGGAAGCAGAGAGGTGCATTGTCAATAAAGGAAGACGACCTTGTGGCGGCGCCGACGACGGAGAATACGACGTTGTGGCGGCGCTAGCGACGTCGAGGTCATCGGCGGTGGATATGGAGAGGAAGGGGGGGTGCAGCTTTAGCTGTGGATTGCAACGGGGCCGCCGGAGGAGGGGAGTCACCTGCGATGGGAGGGAGAAGGTGGGGAGTTGCCGGCGAGGGGCCAGTAGAGGAGGGAAAGAGTGGTCGGCGAGGGGGCCGCCGGAGGAGGGGAGAAGTGCCCGGCAAGGGGGCTTCGGAGTAGGTGAGGAGTGGTTGGCGTGGAGGGCGACAAGTCGAGGCGCGGAAGTGTTTTGAGTCGGGACGTCGATTCTTCTCGATTCAGAGGGGTTGGGGTCGGTTTTGAGGGGCTCCCTTCCTAGTTGTCTCCCAATTCAGCTGTTATTGATCCACATTTCCAATTCCAATTTCAAAGGACATCCAAACAGTAGATAACCTCTTCCGATTCCAATTCTTGAATTCTGAGGCCAATTCCAACATCCAAATGTATCTTGATCTATACATTCTAGTTGTACACAACAAAACTCATTTCATACTTTTTTAAGGGAAACTGTAGGAAATGATCCTACTGTGTATATATTAAATAATATATATAAAGACAAAATTTACACAACATAAGAAAATAAAAGCCTAAATAGTTACTCCTCCAATCATGAAAGAATGTCATTTTTGGATGTGTGCAGTTAAACTTTTGAAACTTTCACTATCGATATCTTTTAAAATATTTAGATTGGATATAGAAAAATCATGTATAGATGTGTCCTGAAAAGTGCTTTCGTAATATTATGATTTTATTGGATTTTATAAATACATTATAATACAAATTAGTGATCAAAGTTGTGTTTTTGGAACCGTGACGATGTCTTCTAATATATGGTCCCCAGAGTGCAACTTTGACTACTAATTTCTATTGTAAGATGTTATACTCTGATAACTTCTTATGCGCAGCAACCCCCAGATCAGATCAGAGTTTGTGAGATACATCACAAGCGTGCACAAATATCAAAAAAGAAGTAGATGAATTGTAACATCGCAAGTTTGGACTTGTGTTTCAAATGTAAGAAAATGAGTAGAAATTAAAACTTTTCTTACATCATGTATTTCCTGTATGTTCTAGATAATTCTTGTACAAGAATTATGGAAATACAAAGTCACAAGTATTTTGATCCAAAATCTTGGCTTTCAAAAACAATCTTGTCAAATCTTGTGATCATCCTTTGAAAATATTTTTCCCAAGTTATAGGGATGGTATGTGCCCCCTCTGAAAAATTTCACAATTTTTAGAAATTGTTTGAATATTTTTAGAGGGCAGTCAAACCTGTTTCACTTTCAGTCAAACCCTATTCCAGAACCTTGCAGAATTTTTGGAGAAAATTGCACTTCATACAAACCTCTGAAAATTTCACACAAGGATAATATCTAAGTTAGCAAGCTCCTGTAAAAATTTTAGAATTTTTGGAGTTGCTTTGCTACCTCAAATAAATCCCCAAAGCCTAGCTCGATTTAAAAGCCCCAAATTCAAACTCGGGTCCGAGTCAGACTCGGGCTCGAGTCAAACCCGAGCCCAAGTCATTTGACTCGGTTGAACCAAGCCATCTCAAATATGAGCCGTTGGATTAAAATCCAACGCTCACAACTTCCCCCAACGTTTTGAACCTCAGGAGCTCTTGGGCAAATCTCAACCATTGGATTGAAATCGGACCGCCCACGATCACCCTAGCTTGTCTCTAGTCTTCTTCTTGCTCGCGCCCTGCGCGTCAACAGTGCGCGGCATGGCCGGTCCTTTCGTGCTCCCTCGTCAACGCCTGTTTGTCGGGGCAGGGCTGCGCGTCAGTGCTTTCGGCTCAAAGCCGTGCCTCACACTGCTCCCCCTCGTTTCCAGTGTTGTCGCGGTTGGGGCTCTGCCATAGCTCACCTTGGGGGGGCCTCTCTTTGTGCCGAGCTCATTATCTTCAAAAAGCCTTTGAGCTCCTCTTTTGAACCTCTTCTACTTCTCCAACTCACCCTCTGTGTGTTGAGCTCAAAAACCCCCGAAATCCCCAAATCGCCATTATTGACCCGTGGAGCTCCACTGTGGATCTTGGTGCTCCAGTGGTTCTTCTTCAAATCTTTTTGTACCATTTTGAGCTCCTTAGTACTCTAATAATTTCCCCTCACTCAATTTTGGGTTTCGTTTACAGGAATGGACCAATTCTGAGTTTGAATCTTTTCGGCCGAAATCATTCCCTTTCTTCTCCAGCTCCGGTAAGGGATTCCTTTCTCAATTAATTGCTTGTGGAGCTTCTCTGGGCTTTAATGAAGCTATTTTGATCACCAGTGGTGTTCATTTTGGCTCAGGTCTCTATTTCCACTTCATCTTCTTTAGCTCCGGTAAGCTCCACTGTGATCAAAGCTGCTCCGGCCATCTTTGAAGCCCTTCTTGGTTAAGGTAGCTTCTAATTAGTCTTTAGATGCTGTGACACCCACTTCTTTGGACTGTTGCGGAGCTTTTGACCATTTTCGCTTTTCGGTCGATCTTGTCACCAACCTTGTTTTCCGGCTCGCCGACGTTGTGGGCCGTCGCCGTCGTCGAGGTCACCTCCACTGGGTGCGCATCGTTATTGCGAACCCATTTTGGCACTTTGTGGGCGCCGCCGCGGCCGGAGCCGCCAGCGACAAGCCGTGTTTTGCATCGGTTTTTGCCTCACGAGAACTCCTCTGTGCCGTTGTCGTTAAGACAATCATTAATGGCTAATGATTGTTAATGATTAGTTAGCATTTTAGTGATGTCCGAAGGAATCGTTTGTGCCACAGACAGTGGGCCCAACCTCTTAACCCCCCCGCTGGCGCTATTCAACACTGTTAGGACATCATTAATAATTAATCATTGATAATTAATGTTAACATTAATTGATTTTCGGAAATGACTCTTGTGTTACTAACATGTGGGCCCGTAGGCCTAAAACCGCAGTAACAAGGTCATTAAGACAAAGATTGGGTTTAATTAATTTCTAATCATAGGCAGCAATTAGTGTATCCTAAATCATCCTAATGTGTCACTGCCATGTGGGCCCCCGCCCACTTAAACCCCCTCGGTGCGAAGTTATTAGGACACCATTAATGCTAATAATCACTAATCATTGGATTCAGGAATTAATGGTTGTCTTAATCTGGCTCTACGTGTCGCTTACATGTGGGCCCGCGCGTTTAAAACTCCCCGTGCACTTAAAATTCACACGTGTTTTATGCGCGTGTCGTGGACCGTCGATTTCAAGATCTGCGGCCCAGATCTTCAGGGACTTTCGGGTCACCCGAACGTTCCACGTCACTAAGGACCGTCGATCTCGCGATCAACGGCCGAGATCGATGTGTCGTTCGGGTCACCCGAACCGCACATGGACCTAAGCCGCCCATCTTTAGATCTACGGCTCAGA
Source organism: Ampelocalamus luodianensis (assembly GCA_036346255.1). Lineage (NCBI taxonomy): Eukaryota > Viridiplantae > Streptophyta > Magnoliopsida > Poales > Poaceae > Ampelocalamus > Ampelocalamus luodianensis. The sequence goes on along the minus strand of CM070634.1, from coordinate 46,614,154 downwards.
TCGCGGGAACGTTCTAACCGCCGAAGGGCGCGGATCTCAGAGCCCTCCATCTTTTGATCTGCGGTTGTGATTGATTGAGCCGTTCGAGTCCCCGAACGTTCCAATCCACGTGGGCCGTTGGATCTAGATCCAACGATGAGCCCCTTTGTGGATCGCGCGCGTGCATTTTCTCCGCGCGTGGGCCGTTAGATTCCGAATCTAGGGCCCACGTTTGTCCACGTCATTTCCTTTTTGTTACGCTTTGTTTTATTTCGGTAAATCTTTATTTATCAACTGAAAATTGTATTAAAACTTTAGAAATTCATATCTAATTCGTTTTAAGTCCTTTTTAGATGGTTCCTGCTGTATTAAATTCTTGGTTCACTAAAGTTTAATATAAAAATGCATTTAGATATGTTTCTGTATCAAAAAAATTTGTAAACATTATTAACTTGCTTCAGCCTTTTGTGAATATTCCAGAAATTGAATTAAAACTTGTAAAATACATATCTTTTTCTGTATAACTCCAAAATGTGCAAACTCAATCTTGTTAAATTCCTCTGTTAGCATACTTTATTATGAAATAGGTTTTGATCATAGTTTTATTTCTGAAAAATGATATGTGCTAGTTTTACAACTTAGAAAAATCATAAGTAAATTATTTTAACTCCAAATTGAGTAAACCCAACTTTGCTGACCTTAGGATGCCATTATCTACCTAGCATAAAAATTTCAGACCTTAGATCATTCTGAAAATTTATGCCATGAACAGTACTAGTAATTAATTTCATTGGAATTAATAGGCTGAGGGAAATTGTTTTAGCTATATCTTTTTCATACTTAGTCCAAATAACTTAATTCTTGTTTCTAAATTCATTTAAAATCATACCCTTTCTGCTGTATAAATTTCATAAGATTTGGATAACTTTTTCTTTTGGATTTCTTTTGATGTTCTTCGTCCTTATTGGTTTTATCGCATTTTTGCGTTAGGTTCCGAAGAAATTACTGATTACGTGAGTGATCCTCTGCAGCAAGAAAGTGATCTCCAGCAAGGCAAGCCGTGTAACATTATTTTATCATATTGCTCCTATTACTTTTAAGTCTAATATCTTGTTTGCAAAACCTAAGTATGCGTGCTTCTTTGTGTCAAGATTTATTTTGTCGATTAGTGGTAGCTAATCCCATTGCATAGTTTCCCTGAAATTATTCACCACCGCCACTACCCTAGGTTATTATCCTCACTGGTGAATTAGAGCCCGGTGGATGATTTATGGTTTTTTCATTGTCTTTGCGATATGATGCTTAGCAATGCTTAGTTACCGGTAGAATTAGGCGGTTATCGACTTAGTCTATAACCTTGATCACACAAACTTATTATGACTATATGATTCAGCCTTTGTGCTATGTTTATTTGTGAAAACTAAAACTAAAAATAAAATGATTTCGACTTGGGCACAATGGTAAGATGGTGTGCTTTTGGGTGTGACTGGAATGGTGCCCGGGTCAATTAAGGACCGAACATCTTGTGAGTCTCCGTTATCCAGGCAATTTTGCGTGCTAACCACACTAGAGGGAAATGGGACCTCTCTTGACTTAGTACTTTGGCGTGTGTTAGCTCCGAGTCGCAGGAGGATGTGTGTGTGTTGTGTTGTGGTAAAATAAGGTGGTTTATGTGTGGGAGCATTGTAGTTGTCCGGAAGCTTTACCCCTATAGGGTAGTTGACTTTCGGATTTACAATGTAAGCGTATGGTCTTCGGTCCATACGAGCGGCTCGTAGTTGATACACAATATTGGAAATATCTCGTAGGACTTAGTCGTGCCGGCATACCTTCGGAAGTGTGCTTCATCTAGTGGCAAAAAGGCGGTCTGAAGTGTGGGTACATTGGTACACCTCTGCAGGGTTAAAACTATTCGAATAGCCTCGTCCTAGGTTATGGACACGTTTGGGTAAGCTTTTCAAGAGTTAGACTACAACCTTTTAAATTAAAACTTGACATGGGTGGTACGAATGGGTAATTCGTGCTATTGTTGTGATGGCTATTGGGTTAGTCATCTCGAGGATGTCTTTATGTTATTACTTATTGTCTCGCTGATATTCATGCAAATAAAATTCAGATTGTCAAAATTGCCTTTAAACTATTACTTATTGCAAATAAAACTTACTTTATGCTGAAAATTAACCTTGAGCCTTCTCCTTTGATTAAAGCCTGCATGTAATAGTAACTAGGTTTGTTACCCGTAAGTCTTGTGAGTACATTTTTGTACTCATTTGCTTTGCTTAATTATTACAGAGGAAGAAGGTTGATCCCCAAGGGATCGACTTTAGTGAGTTTTGCTGCGGTGTGGGCGACTGGTTTGGCGGCCCGGTCGGTTGCCTTGTGGGTTATGGCTAACCGGTCGTATTTTGGTTAAAGCCATCTTATGGCACCTTTTGCTTCCGCTGTTATTGATACTTTGATGTCTTTTGGCCAGTCGGCTCTTTTGTAATAACTTTATATTATGTATGTCTTTTGCTAGACTTGTTATATTGTGATGTATGGAATTGATGCATACTTTTGTAAAGATGTATGTGTGCTGCAATTATGGGAAGCACGTGTCCATCGAGGCATGATGTATTTTGTTTGTGATGCTAGAGCCAAGGGAAGGCTAAGTATTACAAGCTAAATAAACCAGGGTCTCACATGAATCTTATAGAGAACCGAAATAATGACGACGAAGCAACCGCGATGAGAGAAAAAGATTTGGTGAAGCCGACCCAAATTACTTAAGCACAACCTCAAAAAGAGTACAAGTATTTGCTCTCTTACAACCCTCTCGAACCTTTTCGGACCATCAGATTCTTACCCTATATAAGAATCTAGTGCTAAAAAATAACCTAGCCTCTAATTCTCTCCTACGCCCTCTACTTCGGATGAGTTCCTTTTGCTTCGCTTGCTTCTTTCTTGGGTTCCTATGGTCACCTCTCATGGGTTTATATACTTCCGTTAGTCCTCCTCTAAGTATGAATCCTTATCTTAGTAGTATTATTTTAGCAATCCTTGTAGCACACTTCTCCAAGTCTTAGTAGGTCAGGATATGAGTCACAATACTCAACAATCTCCACCTTAACTCTTATCCGTTGACGTCACTGTGCTGCTCCAAGAATTCACTCCAAGTCGGCTCTGCATATGTTTGTTTTTCCATTTTTTGGTTTTTTTGCTCCCGCCTTTGGGAGCTCCCCCACAATTGGGGCTCAAGCTCATCACCGCAATGTGCGTGTCGGTATACGAGCTTGGCCACTCGGACACTCCACCTGAGAGCTCGTTCCTTGTGTAGTTTTGGTTAACCACACCTCCTCTTCCTACAGCCCTCCATGCCATAGGTTTATACTGCCTCTGATCTCTACCTGCTCGTCGGTACCACATGGTTGGTCCCACCACGTCTTCGCTCATCCAACAGCTCGCACCTTCGCCTTTGCAACCACCAAAGTTTACAACCATCTTTTCAGTTCCACACATAATTGCATATGAGAACTGAGTACCTACTTGACAAAACGGTTTGCTTCTCCAGGCCAAGATTTTTGTTAGACTTCCCATAGGTTGCCCTTCCTTTAGGTTTACCTATTAATCGATATCTTCCATTGCTTCATATACTTTTATTGATTACATGGCCTTTGCAACTAACTCGCATGACTACACCTCGAAGTGATGCCTCATAACTTTCGAGTTCAAGTGACCTCACAGATATTAGATTCTTTTTTAAGCCGGGAACATACCGAACTACCATCTGTGTGTGCAATATGTTGCATCATACATCTCCAATGTAACCGTTCCCACCTCAGTGATTGCATACTCTTTACAATCCTCTATGAATAGTATCATGTGTCCGGCATAGAGATCCTTCGTTGAACATCTCCCTCGCCGAACATATGTGGAAGCAACAAGCTGAATCTAATATCCATCCATGAGAAGTACCTGATTGACTGATGGCTAGTACGTCTAAATCATCTTTAGCTACCGCCATTGAGCATGCACCTCTCATTTGCTTAAAACTTGGACAGTCTTTTATCATATGACCTTCATCGTCGCATAGATAACATACACATGTGCCCTTGCTCTTGCCCCTCTTCTTCCTATTATTATTGCTTTTACCTGCAATACCTATTGCAGCTATGCTCGATCACCCAAGGATGAAGAATCTGATGGCTTGTTTAAGGATTCCACCTCCAATAGATATGCAACTGCCTTATTGAAGTTGAGAGTGCTTTTACCGACAATAATATTCATCATCAGTTGCTCCCATGATGGTAGTAGAGATGATGCTAGTATGACGACTTTGTCATTCTCCTCAAATTTCTCGCCCACACTAGTTAGTTTTGTGACAAGTTTGTTGAGTCTTCCTCCATATGTAACCTATATAGTTGCCACTTCAGCACCAATCAGTTTGTTAACAATTTCGTCACATACAATTCTTCTAAGTTACTCCATAGTTTCTTTGGTGAATTATCCTTGATCACCGAATACTTTACGTCATTCGGAGAGACAAACGAATTGTACTGGCAGCCTTCCACTCCATCATCTTCCTGTCTTCATTGGATTTCTTTTCCGATTTGTCCATTCAAGAGCATTGATTAACCTTTGTTGGATGAGAACATCCTTCCCCATGCATTGTCACATATTGAAATTTCTTCCGCCATCAAATTTCTCTGTTTGACTCCACATCATCGACATAGATCTCGATCTTGTGCTACTTGATACTTTCCCGACTTTCTCACAAATCAGATTAATCTAGCTTTGGCTCGATAGCACTTGTTATATTGTGATACTCCTCACTATGCGCAACAACCCCCCCCCCCAATCAGATCGAAGTTTGTGAGATATAACAAGAGCGTGCACAGTATAAAAAATAAAGTAGATGAATCTCGTAGATAGAATCAAAATAACGACGACGAAGCAACCACGACAAGAGAGAAAGATTTGGTGAAACCGATCGTAAATTCCTTAAGCACGATATCAAAAGCATACAATGGATTGTCGCTATCTCACAACCCTCTCGAACCTTACATTTTAGGACATTCGGATCCTTACTCTATACAAGAATATAATGCTAAAGAATAACTTAGCCTCTAATACTCTCGTGTGCCCTCTACTTCGTATAAGTTCATGTTGTTTGGTTTGCTCCTTGCTTAGGTTCCTATGGCTACCTTTCATGGCTTTATATACTGCCCTTAGTCTTCATCCAAGTAGAAATACTTATCCTATTATAATTATAGCACACTTATCTAAGTTCTAGTAGGTTACGATACGAGTCACCTTACTCAATGGTAATATATTTGTAAAATCTAATAAAATAATAATATTATGAAAGTATTTTTCAAGATAAGTATATAAATGATTTTTAATGTATCCAATCTTAAAATTTAAGATATCGATATATGAAATTTTAAAAGTTTGACTACAGGTATGATTGAACGACATGCAAGTTTTTTTTTACCGGATGGAGTAGATAGAGTGGCCTAATTACGTAGGGTCCGTGCATTCATTGCCTAAGTATTCGGTTCGTACGCATGTACAGTAGATAGATGCAAACCTAGCAATACCTTTCGTACGTGACACATGTGTAAGTGACGTCTACGTTATGAGTGACACAAGTAGCTTTCAATATATATATATATATATACACACACACTATTCTCTGATCAAACGTACAATAACTATTATACGCTCAGCCAGCTCACCGCGCCGCCCGTGTGCAGGTGGAACGCGCATGCAATCCTCCTCCGGGGTGGGCTAATAAGAATAGTTTTGGGCCAGAAGCCTCGTGCGCCACACGCCACGCATATCGGAAGTAAAACACAACGTGTGTAACAACAAATACAACACCATTTTTACTGCCAGATTACCACGTATGAGTTCTATCCATATCAGCAGTAATAGGTAGCGTATGTGATAGTAATTCTAATACCATTTTTACTGCCGGATTATCTTATAGCGTACAGTTTTTTTGGGACACGATCACACAATCCGTACACGCGTGACAGTAACTTGCAACGGTGATAAAAGTAATTGTGATACCCTTTTTTGCTTCCCCATCACATCTAAGCGAACATTTTTTCCGCAGGGTCACAATCCCACGTCCTCTGTACTTAGCGTGACAGTAAATCTTTTGTAGTATTGCAGTAAAGACATAATGAGATCGCATTAAAATCTCTTGTAGTGCAGCAGTAAAGGCACAATGAGATTGTAGTAAAATATCTTGTAGTGCAGCAGTAAAGGCACAATGAGGTTGCAGTAAATCGTTTTGTAGTGCTGCAGTAAAAACATAAGGAGGTTGCAGTAAAAGACACAATGTGGTCGTATTTTTTTTTTGTAGTGTTGTAGTAAAAGGCAAAATAAGATCGTAGTAAATCTCTTGTAGTGTTGCAGTAAATCACAATGATATTTGCATTGAAAGGCACAATAAGGTCGCAGTAAATCTTTTTAGTACTACAGTAAAAGGGGGACATCGAAAAAGGTGGTGGGGGTGGTGGATTGAGGGGCACAGGCATGGTTTTACAGTCGGTTGTGCCGCGCTCATACGATCCAGTGATTGATTGGCTTAGGTACAGTTATAGCATTAAAACATACTCATCATGAATTTCTTTTTGTTAAGTACATTTTTTTTCCAGCAAAACGCTTCAAAGAGATTGTAAATACGATAAATGATTTAGGGGATATTTATCATTTAAAGTTTGCAATTAACCCACGCTTCTCTCTTCACCCACACCCTCTAGACTAAGCGTGGTAGTAAATCTCTTATAGCGACGCAGTAAACAACACGTGCGGCCCGCAGGTTTTATTGTCGGTTCTGAGGAGGGTGCGGGGGATCGTGGGCTTCAGCGTAGCAGTAAATTTCTTATAGTGATGCCGTAAAAGACATGTGCAGCATGCAAGTTTTACTGTCAATTCCGAGGGGACGCAGGGGGATCGTGAGCTAGTGTGTCATGTGGCCCATATTGTGGCCTACGCGTAGAATAAGCTATTCAGCGCGCGAGCACTGAATAGCGTTATCGTGTGTATATATATAATAATAATCGAAAAATGATGTGCATTGGAAGAAATTTATAGGAAGGGCGTACGAAGATTCTCACCTCACGTGACTTAACTGACATTCTATCATATGGCAACACAGTAAATAATTTTGATCTTAATTAAAATATTATCAACTTAAATTTAGTTTTTATTTTACACAGCAAAATAATTTTAATACTAAAAATACTTTTTAAACTAGAAAATAGCAAGATAGCTCTAAAAATTCTATAAAAATTTCATAGTAGTTAAATAGGATATTTTGAGCTTAATTAAAATATTCTTAACACAAATTTAGTTTTTATTTTTGAAATACAATTAAATTATTATTTAATATTATTTTCCAATTTTTTTGATATTACGGCATTCCATTTTTCCTATCCCCAAGCCAAGCCTCGTCACCACTGTCTTTCACCATGAGAGGCGGCTTGTGGAGGAGAAGAAAGGGTAGAATGACATATGGGACCGGCCTTAGCAAAAAAGAAAAGAAAAGAAGAAGAAATAGAAGAAGAGTGGGGGTAGAAGAGTCATTTCATACACATGACAGCAATAGTATTTTTTTAGAGTTTTTCGTCTATGTGATGGTATTTTCTAGTCGATCTCGTTCGTGATGGTATTTTGCAACTCGTGAATGATTGCAATGGCGGTGAACAAATTTACTCCCTTTTTTTTGTTGCGGTCAAAGCCTTTTCTTCGCTCCCTGCTTTTGTTATCGTGAAGGCAAAACTTGTAGGTTCTCAAATCCCATTTGTTTGATAAGGAGAAATTTGATTGGATTTCTATAAGCTTGGAATTGCACTTGTATATTGGTATTTAGCCTAATGTTGTAGAAATTTGGGGAGCTATTGGTTTTGGGGAGAACCAAATTGATTTGTTGCATCAGTGCGAGCCACAGCTGACTAGTCATCTAGGACACCGCTCCATGGTGGCAGTCCATCACCCATGCCACTGGGTGGCTCCGGCACTTTGTGAAACACATCTCCGTCTGTCTTAGGCACCGCCGTCTGTCACGAGGTCACCCGGCGCCACACGAAGCCCATCGCAACGACAACCTTCACAACAGGCGGCGAAAAGCCTCACATCGACGACGGGGCTTCGCGGGTCGCACGGTTGAAGCCGGTGGGCCTCCATTTACACGCGTGAGGAGGACGGAGCGAGACGGGCAACAATAACAATTACTGTGCCGCTTTGGATGTGAAACGTCATGTTTCGGCTATTTCGATCGGTACCGAATAGAATTGATAAGATTGATGACAAGTCACTGTGAAAATCCTTTTCGCAGGAGTATCGTGCCAACAAATTCGTGTGTACAGCACCGCCGTATATAATCCTTAGGCACGTCGATCGACGGCCGTGCATGTGAAGGATCCATGGTTGTCAGTGGCGTTCGTTGGCATGCATGTGTGTAGTGAGCTAGCACAATGTGGCCAGGCCACAAGATCGAAGGCTGATCGTCGCTTTTGCCGAAAGCAACCGATCGATCCATCCCATCCAGCCTCTTAATTTTTCTCGCTTTTTCTTTAAAGGACTTTCTTGCTTTTTGTTTCTCTCGAATCCAATCCCCAGCGAATGAATCGAGTCCTCTTATGAGAAATCAATGCCACTATATTAATTTCTTGAGCTTTTTTCTTTCTGCCGGAGAAGTTGGGTAAGCCTTACTGTTTTTTCTTCTTCTTTTCGAATGGGTGCGGTTAGCTATCATACTATTTTTTTAGGCCGGGCAACCGAGAGGCCACGGAATCAAATCCTGGAAAATCCAGGATAGATTCACCGAACGTATAGTTGATGCGACTCAAACAAATAGCTATTGGTTTTGTACGGTTTAACGACTAATGCACATTGGTCCCTGAAAGTGGGCAAAAGGGCCACGCTGCCGCGCGCCGTCGTTGTTGGTCTGCATATGGAGGATATTGCTCTATCATTTTTTTAGGTACAAGGTAGACTCTGTTGAGGAACCGTCGCTGGCGAGTTCAGTCCGAGCGATTACCTCGTAGACAAGCGTAGAATCGTAAGAACAATGCATAAACAACAAGAACAGAATAAGAGATAGAACAAAGAGATGTAGGGGGACTTCTTGCTTCTCTTTATTCCTTCATCCATCGATCAATCATTTACAATGAATAGCACCCCCTATTTATAGGTTACGACCCTGCTAGGGTTTAAGATGGGACGCCCACTAATGGGCCGATTGCGGTCGGGCCCATGGTTTCCCAACACTCCCTTGGGCACCCATCCTTCATGTCCATGTCTCGTCAAAACTCCATAAAAACCCGGTGGAAAAAATTAGAGAAAGAGTACATGATACACGTTCACTGTGATGCATGCGAATTGCCTCATTAAAACCTTAGTCGAAACTTCAGAAAACTCGTCAAGGAAAAGAGTACAATCCACCTAATTTCATTTAATCTCCGGATTTATTCTTTGGGTACTCGATCTTCATGATCAAGCTTTAATAATGAGCCCGTGAAGGTTCTCCCCCTGAATTCTGCACTTCTCTAAGTCTCATCATTCCAATTCACGTATGCATCTTTCAAAGCTAGACAATGAAGTGACTTAGTGAATAAATCTGCAAGATTCTCACATGACTTAGTATGCAGTACTTTGATTACATTCATCTTTTGCAATTCATGAGCATAGAAGAACTTGGGGTTGATATGCTTTGTGAGAGGACTCTTCACATAACCCATCTCAGCTTGTGCAACACAAGTTGCATTATCTTCATACAAAAAGTAGGGTTTGCACGGTATTCAATCCACACGATCTGGATGTGGTAAATCATCCATGAAACAAAACACATTCTTGTAAGGCCTTGTACAATGCTATGATCTCCAAGTGGTTCGTCGAAGTCGATACAAGATATTTCTTAGACGATTTTCATGGAATTGCGGTTCCACCACATAGAGTTCATAGATCGCTTATGATTTGGTGTATGCACGGGTCCTACAAGTATCCATCATCCGCATTGCCATTCATAGTTAAGTCTTGGTTCTTTACGTAGAAACGGACTAAATTCTTTGCTTCTTTGGAGGTATTGAAAGATGTCCTTCATTCTCTCGCCAATGCTTTTGGTAGGTTACTGTACTATACCTTGCTAATAGGTTCACGGCAAATGCAATATCCGTTCTAGTGCGCTTTGTTAAATACATTAGTGCTTCTATTGCACTTCAGGTGTGAATTTCGGTCCCAGACTTCCTCCTCTTCTTTAGGTCCAGACGGTCTTTGTCTTCTGAAAAGATCTCCCACCATTGACACTTTCAAAGGGTATGCCTTTGCAAAGTCGAACCTTTCTGACACCTTCTGAGTGTAGGTTGACTGATATACTAATATTCCTTCAGGGACATGCTCAAGCTCCAAGCCTAGGCAATATTTGGTTTTACCCAAATCTTTTATTTCGAACTCCGACTCCAGGTAAGAGCTTGCTTTCCTAATATCCTTCAGGGTTTCGATGATATTCAGATCATCTTCATACTCTAAGATTATACAAAATCCATTCGGGATCGTCGTATAAATACACGAGATTATTCTCATTGTTCGTAGCCTTTCATGCATAGAAAGTCGCTGCGATTATACCACATTTTGCTGATTGCTTAGATTCGCATAATAACTTTCTCGAGTTTCTGCTGTACATATTTTTATTTGCTTTGTTTTGATTCGGACGATGATACATTGTAGTATCTTCATATAAATGTCCGAATCCAATATTTCATAAAGGTATCTTTGGTACCTCATCCATCAATTTCACTTCTAACTTCAAGTTCACTGCCATTGAGATAAATATTTAAAAGGAGTTCCGCCCATGACCGGAATAGGTTTCTTCATAATCATCTTACGGATGTCCAAGAAAACTTGTACAACGAGCCTTGCTTCTTTTCATTTCTCTTTCGAATAAATACCCACTTATACCCTACGGTGCACAAGGGGGAGACGATGCGGATTACGAGGCCCAAACGTCTTTATTTTATTTGGAGAGAATAATTCGATTTCTATTGCCTTACGCCAATCTTCTCAATCTGATCTTTTCTTTCATTTAGCGACGATGCGGACTCGAATCAAGATTGATGATTGTGGCAAGTTTCTTTGCAAAGTAAGTGTCGACATTGGCTGTTGTAATATTCAAAGGTTCTCCCGAGATCATAAAGTTTATAGCTATTTCTTCAAGGGGTGATTCTTCTAATGCTTCTACATGCTCACCGCTTGCTTCATTCATGGGCAAGTCCTTTAGTTTTTCTCAGATGTGTGCGCACACATCCATGCTGATGTCTCTCTTCGTGGGGATGTTCAATTCTGGTATGCCTTTTCTGAAGGTTCCATACCGATGCCAGGTCTCAACTGGCTACCCTTCTGGTTCGGGGCACTTCGGTGATCGGCTGTGTCAAGTCCTTCTTATCCTTTTTCACCAGCGCCCTGTTACTTGGATTTGAGGGCCGGAGTTGTCGTCCTTTATTACGAGGCCTCGGGCGGGATTAGGGATACCTTCAATGGTATTTCAACCATCTCCGGTGCATTGCTTGCAGGCAAATGCTACTTATTCACGCTCTTCAAATCACTAAAGTAGTCTGTCAGTTGATTCGCTAATACTTGCAAATCAATTATCTTCTGGACTTCAATTGTCTTCTAGACTTCAATTCAATTTGCTTCACTAGTGCGCGGGTCATATGCATAGATTTCAATTATCTTCTGGACTTCAATTGTTTTCTAGACTTCAATTATTTTCCGACATTATCATCAAGGGTTGATTTCCTCCCCCTAATGATGGGAAATTAACCTCATCTAATGTACTATCAGCGAATCGGGCATTATACAAATCTCTAGTCATATGGTCCAAATACTTGATTATGGATGATGTCTCATAACCAACGTATATCCCAGACTTTCGGAGAAGACCCATTTCAGTTCGCTGCGGTGGTGGTATAGGTATATAACCTTTGCAACCAAACCTACGAAGATGAGAAGTTTTCAGTGCTGACCCTTGTGCTAGTTGCATAGTTGGATGGATGTTATAGGCCGATGGTCTAAAATTGATGAGAGCTGCTACGAGCAGGACTGCGTGTCCCCAACATATAGTTGGTAAATTACAATTCTTCAAAGTTCTGCTAGTCCATTCTGGGTGCGGATGTGCGGTATAGAATGCTCAACTTTAATTCCCATTTTCATACAATAATCATCAGATGCCTTCGGAGTACATTATCGGCCGTTGTCCATTGGATGGACTTCACGTGATGATCGTGAAATTATTTTTCAATTGTTAATTATCTGCGAGATTTAGCTTTGCACAAGCATGGTTTCTCATAGACAATAAACATACGTACGGCCATTCAGAGAAGCATCGATGAGCACCATAAAATACCTAAATGACCCTTACAGGTGTATAGGACTGCAAAGTCTCCTAGATACGGTCCAGAATGCGGGGACTTCATCCTTCGCTTTCAGAGCAAAAGGTCTAATAATTAATTTCCCGGTGGCACATGCGGGGCACACAAAATCTTCCAGATTTAGGAAATTCTTTATATTCATATTATGTCCCTGTGAATTGTTAATTATATCTCTCATTAGCCTAAGACCTAGGCGACATAATCTATCATGCCAGAGATAGAAAAGTTCAGAGCTTCTAAAATCGTTTTTCAAGGCAGTATAGGCTGCATGTGCCTTAATATTAGTGTAGTATAGCCCAGTTTCATATGAAAGAAGACATTCTAATGCCACTTTTCACTTTCTTCATACTTTGTAGTGAGCGGTATTCATGCCATACTCTTCGTCGGTCTCTACATGGAAACCGTAGCGCAAATATCCTTGAGAGTTCTAGTCGATTAAGGTACAACAAGTCTTCTTCAATGACCAAAGTTGTGCCCATTGGGAGTATAATTATGACCCTTCCCGAGCCTATTATACAAGTATCGTACTGCGATTGTCGTAAGACTACCGACATTCTTCTTTGATTGGTGAAAAATTTTCATTTCTCTCAGGATGGTATTCGTTGTGCCGCTACCTGCTAAGCACACTTCCTCCATAGGGCGCCACACGCGTTCTAATATAATGTACTTTATTAATATGTAGCAGAAAGCAAGCAACACATAAATAAAATACTTCAAATATCATAACATAACTTGCTATTATAAAGACGGAAAAATAAGCCTTACAGGACTCATAATAAGAATTTAATGCTTTGCTCTGCTAGAGCTTGCAACCATTATTCAATAATTAAAGGTTCTGCTTCAATTACAAACTGCAAGTTTCTATAAAAGATCCAAGTGCAATGTGTGCGCTAGATCTAATAGGCGAAGTATTTAGGAACTTCTGCATCAATCGGCTCCATGCGCGATCTTCTCCTCTTGGGCAGCTACGGCTGTGGCCGCTGCGATGTCCAAAGGAGGGATGATGGGGGCTGCTATCGGGATGTCCACATTCATAAGTGTAACTAATGGATGTGAATCCTCTGTGCCTGCAATGGCGAGGTGTGCCTCATGCTATCATTTGCCCTTTTTTTAGACTGGAAAGCATCAATAACGTGCGACGCACTACCTTACCCTTCTTGCTCCTCTCATTCGTGAGAGGCTTCATCACCTTGTACCTGCTAGCAGTGGCTTCATGGCCAACATTGCTATTAGGTGGCTGCGAGATGTAGTTCTTTCTGAGAACATCATCATGAGTTTTCGCAACTTGCATGATATCAATTAATTCGACATCGCATGTAGCCGTCTTGGCGATGAGTTGCGCGGCAGATTGCACCGCATTCGGTAAAAGGTAGAAAATCTTCTCCATCTTTTGCTCATCGTGATTACATTACCACGCAATTAAAGACCGATACAAATTTTATACAAAAATCGCCATCTTGGTCGGTTCTTAATTCTGATTCGTGATGCGATCATCTTCATATTCATGCCAAAATTTATAAGATTATCTGCGGTAATTTGCGTAAGATGGTTGCAAAATTCTCATAATGCTCTTGATCTCTGGTTCGTGATCCCGTATTTTTCTATGCATTTTCATGATTCTTGCTATTTCGGTGATTAAAAGTAATATAAACAATCAAAAATCCAAGATAGATTCACCTAACGTATAGTTGATGCGACTCAAACAAATACATGGGTACCTCACAAGTTGGAGTAGCTATTGGTTTTGTACGGTTTAACGACTAATGCACATTGGTCCCTGAAAGTGGGCAACGGTGCATGCAGTGGTTTACTATTCATACAAATGTATACCACGCTGCCGCGCGCCGCGTCTTGGCGGCGTGGCTTTGCGTTGCCTCGTGATAGCGCTGTTGGTCTGCATATGGAGGATATTGCTCTATCATTTTTTTAGGTACAAAGTAGACTCAACTCACATTACCACATGTATACATACGTGCGCACGTCTCTTTACACACGCTGAGAATTTTTTGGAGACACTGAAACCTCATAAAGTGCTACGAGGGTTTAAGATGGGCGCTTTCTTCGGTTTCCCAATGTGTTACCACATGTGTGTGTGCACGCTTTCTTACACTATTCTAATTATTCAGGTGAGATGTACCAGTACGATCCCAGAGAAGATCGAACCCGGATAGGCTGGACGTTCACCCACGCACCAAGCCAACTGAGCTAAGGCTCGGCTCAGTCCTCTATTGCTCGATCTTCTACTGACTAGATAGGCTGGATGATAGATGAACAATGGAAACCTCATATACTCTATCTAATAGATGAAGAGATCGCCGGCTGATTAGGAGCTCCAGTCCGCTTCCTTGCGAAAAGGCCCCTATACTTTTCGAAATCATGTATAGGTCTCACGTTAGGTTTTTTTGTGAAAGCTCCATATCAATTTTTTGCAAAAAGCCCCATGTTGTTTCTGAAATCACGTCCACATCCTCCACGTTAGGTTCTTTTTTGCGAAAGCCCGGTCTTTCCGAAATCACATCAAGGTCCTCCACGTTAGTTTTTGTGGCGGAAAGCCCCATGTTGTTTCCGAAATCACGTTGAGGTTCTCACATCTTTTTTTGCAAAACCCCCCTATGGTTTCTAAAATAACGTCGAGGTTCCGCTACATTTTTGCGAAAAACCTCCTGTAATTTCCAAAATCACATCAAGGTCTCTCAATCCGATCTACAAGTCATCCTAGTTAGCTTTAGGGGAGCAATATTAATAGCACTTACAAGTGGGAGCTGAGATGGATCATTGCTAGCATGCATCACGTTGCAGCCGGCAAGCAGAGTCGGACGTGGCCTTCCTTGATTGATTAATTCCTCTCGCACTCTCGTGTTTACCACGAGGACAGCCAGCTTCTAGTGTTTGCTGTTGCTTGCAAGCTACTAGCTAGTACATGCATGCAAGCACGTCTGCACGTGGGTCACGTAATAATTGTTGCTCATTAAGTACGAAATTAACGCTGCTAGCTAGCTAGTACTAAGTACCAATGTGTGTACAGTACGTACGGCCGGAGATTAAGTTGCGGCCAAGGGAGAAATTACAGGTAGCACATGCATCATGCATGAAAGCGCCGGACAAGCCTCGTCATCTTCCTTGAGACTTAAGCTAGCATCCCATCACATTTTTTCTTGTCAGAACAGCTAAGTGATCAACATGACACTACTTGTCGAGCTACGAGGATTCATACAGTTAACAGATTATATATATTATTGTTCTTGGCATATATCTATACTAATACAAAAAGAGAGAGTTTTTCCTTGCCAAATCCACCCAATCATTGACACAAAACATTCGTAGCCATCCGATCTACTGGATCTAATGGTTAATGTTCATTCCATATCCTGCCATCCGCAAGAAATTCTAGCCATAGATATTTGCTATCAAAGGGCCTCGATTCAAACTATATCATGCCATCCAATTAATACAATAATACCAAATTAATTACCTCTAATTCTGCCTCATTATGCTGATTAAAGGTCTTGCCTAAGGTAACCTTCTCCATCTCCATTCCTAGTCCGGCAGTTCCCATCTCTCTCAACCGCATCCGGATACATATTTTTAGAATATATATTTTTCCATTCTGTTAGAGGGTGCTAGAGAATATAGTGACACAATATAGTGCCTTAGAAAAATATCTTATAGAATAGAACGACATTTTAGTAAGTGTCTCTTCGGCTGTAGTGACAGTGCACGTAGAGGCACTATCATAGCATTTTGAAAAGATGTTTGTAAAATCATATAGAGACTAAAAAACACGTCTCTACTATACAATAAAAATGCCTCTACATGATGTTTTTCTTGTAGCGCTAGCTACAGACCGGTCCACCGTCCATCAATAGTAAAGCCCTAGAGCTACTCAATTGCACCGGCGAGCTCACCAGCAACCTCAACCAGTGTCATGACCTCCGCAATTGTATCGTCCATAAAGGTACTTGCTTGTTTTATTTTCTTTTCCCATCCTTAACACTAACACTATTGTTCTAGAAAGGTGTCATGACTACTGTTCCAGAAAGGTCTGTGGACGATTGTATATATTCTATACATGGTGTTGCCCATTAGAGGTTTTTTTTTATACATGGAAGGTTTCAGATTGTGTAGATTAATGATGGTTTATTATGTGTTTTACTTGAAGTTTCTAAAAAGGTTGTTATTGAATTTTGATGGTATTATACTAAGATAAATATAGTTTTAAAAGAAAATAGATTCTTCTCCATACAATAAGTTTCAATTAATTTATATGCGTATATATATATATATATATATATATATATATATATATATATATATATATATATATATATATATATATATATATATATATATATATATATATATATATATATATATATTTTATATATATAGAAGCCTTTTCCTACTCAGGAGTAGTTACTCTCTATTTCGTATCTCACAATGTAGGGAGTATCTTGCGCAACCGAAAGTATGTATGTGTAGTATATGAGTATATAAGACTATATAGGTGGTATTTACACATTTTCAGATGTGGTATGTACAATTTTTAGACATACTCTTTTTTATGTGCGGATATGAAGATATTTACAAAATATGCTAAAAACTATGGACTTTCTTGCAAATGTTTCGTGTGGTTCACATTAGAGTATCTTATAATTAGTATATGAGTATACCCAAAGTGATAATGGAGTATGTCAAGTTCTTTTAGGTGGTATATCAAAGGTGGGAGTAACTACTCCTGGAAGTAGAAAATATTTTTCATATATATATATATATATATATATATATATATATATATATATATATATATATATATATATATATATATATATATATATATATATATATATATCTTTGCTTTTGCTTACAGGTTACCTTTGGGTCACAAGTGCAAACTAATTAAGAACATAATTTGATCAAGAGAAAATGAATCGCATGCCATAAGATTAAGTTCGCCCTTATTCATAAGATTAATGAATACATTCACCGTCTTAATTTGCTGCGCCATGGGATGAATCATGAATATATATAGACTTTTGGGATATGAACGGAAGATATTCGGTTGAGCTGTCTCCATTTCTGAGCTCGTTTATCGCAAAAATATGAGTCGATCTTAGCCTTCTTAGGCCACCGATGCAATCACGAAACAGTCAAACTTACTTTTCTAGGAACCACCTAAAAAAGGAAAAAAAGATGGGAGTATTTTAAGAATGTCAAGAATGTTAGGTCATTTGTCCAACACGGATTTGTCTGTTGCAGTTGCGAAGCAACTGAACATGCTACACTCCGTTGGATCAAGATTTGAGGGTTCATATCGAGTGAGGTTGAAAATTAGGGTGGCAGTTATTTTTTTTATTGGAGTCCAGATCTTAACCATTGATCAAATGATCCTGATCGAAAACTAGTTACAATCCCTTACTGCAATTGTATCATGCAAGATCGACAATCTAGATCAAGCGAACTAGTAGCTTGATCTAGGTAAATATACCAACACGCGGTTGGTTAGAATCAAACTCTAACCTTAGGGCATGTACAATAAGTACAGACGGTTGTTATCTGCAGTAATCTCCATAACATCTATAGACAGAACTAAATACAACTCATACAATAAGTTGTCTCTAAATTGACCACACAATTTCTACAAACGGCATTGATAATTTCTACAAATGACATTGACACAATAGCAAAAAAATATGTCTATAAAGGTCTTATAGACCGTCTGTTGTATGTCAGACGACTTCTTTCTCTTCTTGTTATCTTACATCCACATCATAAAAAATCTTATATGACAACGTTACATATGGCTGATATCACCACATTGTTCCTAGCCATAGAAGTTGGAAAAACCAACGGTTGGGTATTCCTTTTTATTTCTTTCGATGTAGCACGTCTTAATTTGAAATGTTGATTGGATGGCAACGCGCTACATATGTAGCTTTGCTGTAGTCGCTACACAACTGTAACGGATTCGTGAGACCTTTAATTTGACAACATATTATCCTCAATATTTGATTCGATCCCATTGTGAATGTATGTTGGTCTCGAAAATGCCATTGGAATTATGGACACTTTATCAACGTTCCGGTGATCACAAAGACATCATTCAGAAAGCAAGGAGATATATTCATTTTTCAGCATGCATGTAGCACAAGGATAGACTCTACCTTCTCTCTTTTGTCGATTAATAGAAAGAGAGAATAAAAAGTCTTTTCGAACACACCTGCCGACCAAAAAAATAATCATATAGCACGATGCTAAAAAAATTCTAGGTAGACTAGATTTGATGAATGACTTCTCACCTGATCATAGGAGTGTTCAAACAAACTCGACATCAATCTAATAGTATATATTTGGTCAAGTGAAATAATTGTAGCTTGTGATGCACGTAGAAGCGCCAGTTTGTAGCATATCAGCCACTCCTCCGACTGTTCTCATGTCACAGGAATAGATCATCACACCATCAATTTTATTTCACGCTTCATAGTTCTATATATGCCGCATCAGTTTAGAGCCTGTTTGGAATGCACGAAATAAAAAATAGAGGAACATGATATATGCATGAATAGTGAAACAACCCCAAAATTCAGATTTTCAAAACTTTTTGAGATTTTTGGCTTGAACTTGGTTTCCTTTCCCAATTCGGAAGTTTCCCTCCAAAATCCGCTTTCCTCTTTTGGAATCCCGTTTTCGCTAGCCCGAAGGCGCATTTTCGCCCGTGCGCCTCTCCCCTGCATTTGTCTTCCTCCGCACAACGCCACCGCCTCACACCTCGATTCTTCTTCATCCTCGACACCGTCAACGCCATGCCTGCATCACACCAAGACCTGGCCACCTCACCCATCCACCCTGCCCCTGTTTTCCCCGTTCCCACCGCCGTTCACGTACAGCCGCCCAACGCATTGCCCACACGCCGCACGATCCTTACCCCATTCGTGGACCCACTGCCTTAGCCGCCTATAAAAGCCACCTCGTGCACTCCTGCACCATCACCCCCAACCATCGCAGCTCCCCATTGCCCCTTCCCCTCCAGCGTCGGTGAATTTCAACGAATTGCCGACGCCCTATCCTTCTTCCCCGACGAACAAAAGGTGAAATTCGCCATCTCGATCTTCCCTCCCCCCAACTTTGTCCCTAGCACCACCTCGCCACCCCGCATCTTTCCCCTACCATCCCTACCCCTATTCTCGTCGGAGCCTCGTCGGCACCGTGCACCACCACCGCACCACCCACTGCCATTGTTGCTTGCCCACCTCTGATCTCCCAGAGCACCAACTCCGCCACCCTCGTGATCCCCTCCACCCACTGATACTCTCGCGCCACTCGCCGAAGCTTGGCCGGAGCGCCACCGACGCCATGGCTCTGCTCCAATACTATGCTGCCGCTACCATGATCCCCACCAAGCTGTCTCTAACCCTTCCTGAGCCCCAAAATGGAATCCTGGTAGCTCCTTGATGCTTCCCGCACCCTCCCTCGCCACCGTCGGCCATCACCGCCGCCACCGCCGTCGGTCAGAGAAAGGGGGAGAAGAGCAGAGAAGAAATCAAATAAGAAAGGAAAGAAGAAGGGAGACGGGCTCCCTTTCGGTCAAAGGCCACACTACTGCAGAAATGGTCATCACATATGGTTCAAAAACATCATCACAGACGGTTTCGTGAGTCGTCTGACTTTATGGGTCAGTAATAACATGAGATCATCACTGACGGTTTTTAAACCATCTGTGATACAAACTATCACAGACGGTTATTAACGCATAACCGTTTATGATAGTTGATGTATCACAGACAGTTTGTAGATGAAACTGTCTGTGATAGCTGATGTATCACAGACGGTTTATCCTAAGGAACCGTCTGTGATAGTTGTTTCTCTATAAAATCTTCAAGTAGTGGCTGCTTGTGTCTTTAAAACCGGCTTCATATGTACACAGACACACAGACACACAGACACACACACACACATAGTTCACAGTCCATTGTTAGCTAACTCGAGGCCTAAACAGTTCTACTGCTATTACTTCTGAGGTTGTGGTTTAGGAGGATTCTACAAGCACTTGGAGGATTGGCATGAAGCAAATGACACACTCTAGTGTGTCAGATTCGATGAAGTAGGCTGTGGTTCACTTGCACGTTTAGGATGAATGCCCAAGGAGCGAGCTAGCTAACTGAATTCAGGTATCGAGTTAGCTAACAAGGGACTACGAATTATATGTATATATATAAAGCCGGTTTTAAAGACACATGCAGCCACTGCTTAGAGATTTTATAGAGAAGAGATCAGGATAAGAGGAAAGAGTGAGGCAAAAATGGGTGTGTGTTGGTTCCTCATTTAGTACGCCACTGTCGAGACCGAAAAATATGATCCAAGAACCCTCTGTGTATTCTGAACTAGTCCTAGATCAGTAGCTAGCTCACACAGGAAACAATGATAAAATACCATCCATTTATTCGATTTAACTAAAAAGATCTCAAAATAACAAATAATAATAATAACTGGACCTTATAGTCAACGTTTACTTAACTTTCCACGCAGGGCTAAAGAAACAAATAAACTCTTGCAGCGGAACGAAAAACTTGGAATGACCAATCAACATGTCCACAGGCAATCGAGTGGAGAACACATCATAATCCGCAATGCCTTCATGGTACTCCTGGGCAAAGAACTCTTGAGAAGCTTGGTATTCTTCAACTGAATCGTAGAAATTGAAGTCGTGAGTACATAAAGTACTCAACAAGTTATGGAGAAATAGTATGCAAGTAGTATTCATACAGGGCTTGAACAAAGGTTAGCTGTATGGCTCATTTGCAGAAAACAACATTTACAATAAATACAACAAATAGATTGAAATGCTCAATTGAAAAACAATAATAAATAAATTATTAATTACTTTGGAACAACCAGTGAACTCCCCATTCACTTCTCGAAGTAAACCACCAAGTGAATTACCCATTCACCAAACAAACATTATATTCATCAAGTGAACTTCTCATTCACATTCCGACATATTTTATAAAGAAACCCTATCTCTCGCGTGAAATCCCTGGACACGTCTATAACCATGGACACGGCTATTCGAATAGTTTTTAATACTCTATAGAGGTTGTACAGCTTTTTCCACAATAGATAAATCAATTTATAATATTCGTCTGACACACTTCCATAGGCGTGCGACTAAGTGATTATCACAAGGTATTTACAAAGCTTCTTCTTAACCCAGTTCTGCCCGCTAAAGTTTTAACACTAAATGTCTAACCGACCAAATAGAGCCCCCTCTTGCGCCATCGTGAGTATACGTACCCCGAAACTCGCGCTTCCAAAATAGAACCGAAATGAAGACATTGCTTATTAATTAGCCAGGTCCCGCCCATACAGGACATGTTGTTGTACGGTTAAGGCCCAATTCAATAGCGCACAAGATTAAGTCCTTTACAAGTTACTCAGACGAGTCTTCCACAAACCCACAATGTGTTAAATCCACACCCTCACTGCACAACCGCTCTCCTAAGCGAAAATTATTATTTTTACTAAGACCAATGAGATACCCTGCCATGATACACAATTTTTATCAACAGTAGCTAACCACCACGATTCGATATCTCATTATGTCAAAATTAATAATTAATGAACATGTCATAATGAACCCATTGCAACTAAGCTTGACTAAGCATATGAACGATACCCCTGTTGGTCATACAATTATGTCTAACTAAAATTATCCAAGCTAGGGTGATAAGTGATTCATGGCATTCAAAGATTCAATGGAGGCATAATGACAACAGGTAATAACTAATTCCAAAAGCAGTTTGTATAAAGCTAGCATGTAATTGTATAAAACAATATACTTTTAAAATCATTGGATCAGTATGATCAAAGGGCCATGACTTGCCTTGGAATAGATCCTAGGATTGGTCTTGATCTTGGTGTACTCCCCCTTGCTCAAAATTACCCGAAATATAAGCGTTTACTCGTAAACAAAGCAAATACCCAACTAAATACAGAACAGAGAGAAAAAAGTCCAAAAATTAAATAAAAATCTCAAGAAAATAGAGCTCGAATTTAGATGAATTTAGAAATCTGAATGGGCTCAATCAAAGTTCGGATAAAAAAGATGTGGCTTCTGGAAGATCTAAACCCTAAGAATTACTCAAAAAGGAATTTCTAGAATTACCCTGAATTATTTTTCTATTGAAAAATCTGGATTATGGTGTCATGCTGACGTCAGCGGAGGGGATTTCAGCCAAAAAGAAAAAGAAAATTGAAATCATCCTAACATGTGGGATCTACACGTCATTGAGATGGCTTACGGTGGACTAAGTCTTCTGAGCTAGGGTCTAGTGGAAGGTTTGGATCTGCCACATATGCGCACACGTGGCTGACACAAGGGTAGGGATGCTGACTCAGTGACACACGTGGACACCACATCATCGGATGACGTCATCTCCCCAGTGAGTTTCAGTTTCTAGCGACAACGACGAACGCCGGTGCGGCATCGGCGGCGAATGCGCATAGTACGTAGGGAACACTATTGCGCACCTGTTGGTAGGTTTTTGGCACAGGAGGATGTCGGTGATGGCTGAAATCAGAGTTCAAGCGGCGGAGTAGATGCAGCTGTTGTCGGCGACAGACACTAGTGGCATCACAGGGTCATGATGGGGTGCGCCGGGTGATCCTAACGACAGGGATGACGACAGCGAAGACCACGAGGACAGAGCACGATCAGTGGTGGTGGAATTTGAGTTTTTGGCTTGCGGCTCAAAAACCCTAATTTCTCGATCACGCCGGCTCTAGAGTTATTGGAGCGCAAAGGAGTTGGAAAATGGGATGAGGAAACAATCGCGCACCCGAGGGCGCCTTTTATACCAAGGAATCGTGTCCGGTATGGAATTCCCCAAATCGTGATCTTTTCGGACTCAGTGGTTTTTAGAGATTAGAATGTATTCGGGATATGATTTTAACCAAAACGGGCGAGGGAGAGATAGAGATTGAGTTTGATACGATTTCCCAAGATATTTTAGTTGGAGATTGGATTTTGTCGTACAGGGCTTCAAGCTCCAGCAATGGCGGGCGCAGGTGCGAAGTCGCGTAGAGACGAAGGCTGGAGGAGGACGTCGACCTCGCGAGCCCACCTGACAGAGGGAGAAGGAGGCACGTGCGAGCGGGCTTGTGAAATGGGAATGGGCCGCGGAAGTTAGGTCGGACTAGAGGAACAAGAACGGGTAGAGAAAGAGATTCGGCCTGGGATGTTTTATGAGATTTAAATACATTATCCTTTTTAGAAAATACTGGAAATGCAATTAGCAATTAGAAAATACAAATGTACTCGGAAAAATTCTAGAAAAATCTAGAAAATATATGCAAGCACATAGAATCGGAATAAAAATAATTTTGACAATAGTTGATGTTGGGATTAATCATATTAAGATGTCTTGCTTTTGAAAGTCCATATTAAGCTTTATTTTTAATTCAAATAAACTTTTGGTGCATTTTTCTACATAGCTAAGCTACTCAAAAAGATTTTTAAACTTCGGAAAAAAATTGGGTTGTTACAGCCTCCCCAACACTTAATCTGTAGTTACCAAACGGAGCATTTCAGGTAAGTACTCAATAGCTCCACTGCAATGTTTAGGCTTTTTGTAGTACTTTCTGGTGATGCTGCATATCCTTGTGTATAAGCTCCATGGATACTAGCTTGTTTGCAAAATAAACTACATGTTTGCACTAGAAAGAGAATTTTATTGAAGCTTGTAATTTAGGAAGTATGCTATCTTTTTGCATGTACTTGCTGTCATACTGGAGTTTGAATTACCTACTAGGAGAAGAAGCACTCTTCCCCAACCAACATTTCTGTACTAGTACTACCACACAGAGCAGATTGAATATATCCAATAGCACATCATATAAGCAAAAGTAACTCAAATCACACAGAGGTTCAAAGAAGGGAACTACACAAATTGGCAAGGAAGAACAATGCTTACATGGCATCATGATGTAACACAAATCACACAGAGATTGAATATATCCAATAGCACAACATATAAGCAAAAGTAACACAAACCACTCATGAATTCAACCTACATTGAACAAACTATTGAGCAGGTAGGAAGAACAATGCTTATAGGGCATCATGATGTCAAACAGAAAACCTGAGTCCATATTACACACTTCGAAGGTACCTTGCCGAAGGCAACGCGTACTCGGGAGAGGGGAAGAGGCTGGCTCGGGGAGGAGGCACGCCGAGCTCAGGGGAGGAGGGACGCCGGGCTTGGGGAGGCGGCGACTCATGATCAGGGAGGAGGCACCCTGGACTTGGGGGAGGAGGTGTGCTGGGTTCGGGGAGGCGGTGGCTTGTGCTTGGGAGGAGGCGGCGGGCTCGGGGGAGGAGGCGCGTTGGGCTCAAGGGACGAGGGGCGCCGGGTTCGGGGAGGCGGAGGCTCGTGCTTGGGGAGGAGGCGCACCGGGCTCGAGGAGGAGGCGACGTCGAGTACGGCAGCGATGGGCTTAGGGGAGGAGGGAGAGAGTTAGAGAAATGTAGTACTTGTTTGAGTGGGGGGCGTGGGCAAACCCTAGAGTCAGTATATAAATAGGGTTGGACATCATAGACGGTTCTAAAGTAGGACCGTCTGTGATAATGGACACCACAGACAGTTCAAAAGTAGAACCATATGTGATAAATACACATCATAGATGGTTTAAATAAATAACCGTTCGTGATAATAAGCATTCTCATATACATAAATGCAAATTCAGAACATATAACACATTCACATATTAGTAAAGCATTAGTTTTAGCTCAAAGTCTGATTTGCAGTTGTCATATTTATTTAGTGAAGAATATAGACAAAAATGGCGAGGAACTATATCTGAATATTTGCTAAAACTATGCTAAAACCACTAATTTTATGACAATGTGCTTTACTTTAAGTAGCTCGACACCTTTGCAAAGAACTTGGTGTACTCATGCCTAATCCTACAACCGTCGTAACAGAAGACTTCGTAGTCGTCCTGCCCTACCAACACACCACATCCGGTGCTCGTGCACCGGTGGTCGTCTTCCGGCAGCGCCAACACCCGGCCCTGCGGCCTGGCCATCTTCTTCCATGCCGCTTCCTGGACCGCATCCGCAGCGAGCCTCTGGCACCGCTTGCACTCCCCGTTGGTCCTCTTAGCCGTCTGGCACCCACTATCGGCCGACTCGTCCTCGACCTGGCTGATGTAGTGCTTCCCAACATCGCGCGTCTCGACGGCCGTGTAGAGGAGGAGGCCGAGCACATAGGCCACGGTCTTGTGGTCGGCGACGGTTGCCCATTCGAGGTTGTCGAGGCCGCGCTGCATGTCCTAGTGCGCGAAGACGAGCATGAAGCCGATGATGAAGCAGGCCTCCGGGTTGCCATCACTAGCTAGGTGGTTGAAGACGGCGAGGTAGGGCCCATTGTCCAGTCATGTGAGGACCCCAATTTATTTGGCTTGTAATGCTTAGTCTTCCATTGACTCTAGCATCACAAATCAAATAAACCAAGCCCCGAGACATGTATACTTCCCAGAAATACAGTATACACACCCCGTTACAAAATCACGCATCAATTCCATACATCACATAACATTAATCCTAACAAAAGACATACATAATAGGGTCATTACACAAGAAGGCCGACCGGCCAAACAACATCAAAGTAACATTAACAGCGGAAGCAAAAGTGCCATAAGGTGGCTATAAACAAAATCCAACCGGTTAGCCATAACCCACAAGGCAACCGACCGGGCCGCCAAGCTAGTCGTCCATACCACAGCAATTCTCACAAAAGTCGATCCCTTGGGGATCAACTTCTTCCTCTGCAACAAATAAGCAAAGCAAATGAGTACAAAAATGTACTCGCAAGACTGACGTGTGGAATAGCAAACTTATCAATATGCTACATGCAAGCTTATTTAAGTGGAGGTTGTATGTCTCATTTTGCACAAAGCCAACTTTATTTGCAATAATGTAGTACATTTCAAAAGCAAGTTTGCAATCAGTTTTTATTGAATGAAATAACACGAGATACAATAAGTACAAGAGTAACCACCTATTGGTGACTAACCCAATATCCACCACACATAGCACGAATCCCAGATTCGTACCACCCATCAAGTTTTAATTAAAATGTTGTAGTCTAACTCTTGAAAAGCTTACCCAAGCGTGTCCATAACCTAGGACGAGGCTATTCGAATAGTTTTAACCCTGCAGGGGTGTACCAATGTACCCACACTTCAGACCGCCTTTTTGCCAAGCTATTAAGCACACTTCCTTTGGTATGCCGGCACGACTAAGTCCTACGAGACGTTTCCAATGGAATGCGTTAATTAAGAGTCGCACGTATGGGGTTAACCCTTAGTGACCAGCCGGCGAAATGGGCCACTAGGACCACATGTTGTGGTGGAGTCAAGCAAAGCCGGGAGTCATTAGCCATTTAGGGTAAAGCTAGCCGGACATTTGCAAGACCCCGGTCGGGGTGGAGGACCTAGAAAGGAACCACCCCGGTCACACCTTTGTGATCATTTTTCTCTATAAACTACAACCAGCGACTCATTAATTAATACCTCCCAAAGTACTAATTCAAGAGAGGTCTCATACCCTCTAGTGTGGTTAGCACGCACAAAATGCCTGGATAACAGGTACTCACAAGAAGTTCGGTCCTTAATTGACTTGGGCACCATTCCAGTCACACCCAAAAGCACACCAACATACCATTGTGCCCAAGTCTAAATTATTTTGTTTCAGTTTTTAGTTTTCACAAGTAAACATGGCACAAGGCTGAAATCATAAGTGATAATAAGTTTTATGTGACCAAGGTCATCGACAAGTCGATAACCGCCCATTTCTACCGGAAGCTAAGCATGGCTAAGCAATTAATTCGCAATTACTAAGTGACAAGAGTTCATCCAACGAGCTCTAATCACAGTAATAACCTAGGCTCATGGTAGTAAAGGATGATCATTTGCTTAAGGAAATGCATCTACTAGGTCAACTAACGACAATAGTTTAACACAAACTAGCAATGCATACATAGAATTTTGTAAACAACATAATTACTTAAAAATACAGGGATTAACATGATCAAACTGCTTGCCTTGCTGTAGATCACTTTCTTGCTGCAGAGGATTCACTCACGTACTCAATAATTCCTTCGGAACCTAACGCGAAAATGCGATAACCAAATAAGAACAAGAACTCCAAATAAAACTCCACAGCAAAAGTTCTCCAAATACCATGAAATTTATACAGCAGCAAGATTAAGATTTTAGAAAAATTTAGGAACAAGAATCAAGTCATTTGGATTAGGTATGAAAAAGTTATGGTCTAAACAAATTTTCTCAGCCTGGAAAATCCTAATTAAATTAATTTCGGTTACTGTTTATGGAAAAAATTTCTAGAATGATCTGGAATCTGAAATTTTTATGGTAGGTAGCTAAGGTCATCCTAAGAACAGCAAAGTTGAGTTTACATCATTTGGAGTTATAATGAATTAGTTATGATTTTTCTAAGTTCTAAAACTAGTAGATCATTAATTTCAGTAGCAAGGATCATATTAAGGCCTATTCTACACTACGGTACATTCCTAGTGGGTTTTAACAAAATTTAGTTTGCTCAGTTTGGAATTACAGAGAATAAGTTATGCATGTTACAAATTTCAATGAATTTAGACTACATTTTAGGTTGAAACAAGTTAACCTAGTTTATACTATTTTCTGCTACAGAAAAGAGTTCAAAATCATACTCAATTTAAAGTTCATCTTACCACAGAGCTAACACAGTTTGAATTTCTCAAAAAAGAGTTAAAACGAAATAGTTATTCACATTTGAAAACTAGAACGTTTAAACACTTTGAAAATTTGGAGCTCTCGGGAGGTCTGGCTGAGCTGACAAAACTGGGGAGGTCGGAACCGTTGATGTGAGATCCAACGGCTCCAGAGCACCGCGCCTGACAACACCAAGCGGCGCGCCCAAGGAGGTCGGTAGTTGATATTGAATCCAACGGTCCCGACGATCGGATGCACAAAGACGCGCGAAGAATCTCCTTGCGCACTAGGGAGGTCGTGGCGTCGGTCGGATCTGCGCCCGAGCTCCACGAGGAGGTCTTAAGGTCAACGTTTGAGCAGAAGAGATCTTAACGGCTCATTGGAGCTAGGAGGTCCCGAACGGTCGATCCGAAGGAGGAGGTCTCGCGCTAAGATTTACCGAGGAGGTCTGCCAGTTAGATCTAAATCTAACGGTCCGAATCGAGAGGAGGTCCTAAAGCTAAGGACATGACGGAGGATGTCCGGGACGGCCAAGATCTACCAGAGGAGGTCTTGGGCGGTCCAGATTGTCGAGGAGGTCCCGAGAGCAGAGGTCTTCACGGAGGAAGATCTCGGCGGTCGAGATGAATCAGGAGGAGGTCCTAGCGGTTGGGATTTTACAGGGAGGTCTTGGGGGTGAGGATTTAGTGGAGGAGGACCCCGATGGCTAAGATCTCCCAGGGGGGAGGTCTTAACGGCCCAGATTTGCTCGGGGTGGCCTGAGATTCCCTTTACAAAGACCAGGGGTGGTCTTTTTGCAAAGAGGACCTCGGAGGAGGTCCTGCACTTAAGGATTTTACAAAAAGGATCTAAGGGTCCAGATCTACCCTAGAAGAGGTCTTTGACGGCTGAGATTTAAAACCGAAGAGGTCCCGCGACCTAGAGTTTTCATAGAAAACTCCCAACGGCACAGATCTAAACCGAGGAGCTCCTAAACGGTTGGGATAGAAACCAGGAGGTCTTAAGTGGCTAGGACCTGAGTTAGGGGGAGGTCCTAGAGACTGAGGTCCAAACAAAGAGGTCTTGACGGCTAAGATCTCGCGAGGGAGGTCTTAACGGTCATGATCAAGCGAAGGAGGTCCGAAGCGGTAAGTTAACAGAGGGACACCTGGGTGGCTGGGATCTCACCGAGGAGATCATGGACGGCCAGGATCAATGCGGGGAGGGAGGTCCTCGGAGGGAGGTCCTGAGCGGGAACTCAAAGGGCGATCCAACGGCGCAGATTAGATCTAAGGAGTTCTTTAACGGTCACGATTTAACCTAAGAGGTCTGAAACATAACGGGACGCACGTTTAGCTGATAGGAACTGTATTGAACGCTAAAGATTAGGCTTTAGGACAACATAAATGCTAATCATTGGCCACAGGACTTGTCCGAGGAAGGTGTGACAAAAACACGAGTTCGGGTTTTAGCTCACCACCGGCGAAGGGGACCACGCCGGCGGGAACCAAGGGCACAGATGGACTCTAAATAGCGAAGAGAACCTAAAGGTGCCAAACACTAGGGCTAAAACACCTCCTACAGCGGCTAGCCGGAGATGACCGCCGGAGGTACAAAAACGACAAAAAGAAAAACTAACGTGGTCTAATCAGGACAGAAGCTCAAACACTTGGGCACTAACCTGAGGACGGTGAAATCAAGGAAACCGTCAGAGGAGCTCCAGCGACCAAAAGGCTTGCCGGAGATGAGGAAGAAGACAGATCCAGCCTCAAAGAACAAGTTCCCACTTTGACAATCCCTGAGGAGGCCAAACAAGGTAAGTTAGGGAAATACTCAAAGTGCCCAATTGGACAAGTTGGCATGCCAAGAAATGCAAATGAACCACTGGAGTTCGGATGGCCTTGAGGAGCTCCAAGGTCCGACAATGGCGAGGGGGTGCTCTCGGGAGTTGTGATTGGGAGAACACAGAGAGGAACTCGGGTGAGCACAAAGGTGTCTAAAAGGAGCTGAGGAGGAGAGTTGAGGGCTTAGATAGCTAGGGGAGCACGGGCTTGACCAAGTGCAAGCTCAAATGGTGAGCTCGGACCATTCCATGGTTCACGGCTTTGCCATGGACAAGCTGACGTGATTGAAACAGCTAGGGCACGACTTTGGGGCAAAGCTGACACGCATTTAATGCAAGGTGGCAAAAAGCCACCGACAAGGACATGAAGTGACAAGGCACCGCAGGCTTTACTGCCATGGCTCACGTGCGCAAGGTCAGAGACGATGACCAGCTCAGACGGTCCCACCTGCGAGAGAAAGAGCTCAAGGAGGACTGGTCAAAAAGTATAACGTTCGGGTTAACTTGAGCTCGGGTCAGGAGATCTGGGTGGTTGGATTAGAAACGGAGGCTCACGATTTGAAGAGGTGCTCGGAGGTCCTAACTCACAAGGAGGTTTGAGACACAGATCAAAGGATGGACGGCTCACGATCACCAAGGTGCACAGGGGCGGTCGAGGAGGTCTTTTGAGGATGCCTAAAGGTGGTCTTTGCAAAAAATTGCAAAGGAGGTCCTATGGGTTGTTTTGCGAAAGACCAGCGGGGTGGTCTTTGCAAAAATGCCAACGTGGTTTGAGGAGGTCTTAGAGGATGAGCTAGGGTGGTCTTTGCAAAGGTGAAAAAGGGTGGTCCGAGGGGAGGTCAAGGAGGGTTGTCTTTGCAAAACGGACACGGGGTGGTCTAGGCGGTTGGATTGAGATCCAAGGGCTGCGGGGGCTGGCGAGGTTGCACGGGCTCGGGCTGGCGCTTTTAGTTGGTTTGACCGAGCCAGTAGGCACGAGCCAGACTCTGGTGCACACCCGAGGAACAGTGAATCCTAGTTTGAAAATAAAAAGCTGAGACTTGGGGACTTATTTGAGGTAGCAAACTAACTCCAAAAATTCTGAAATTTTTACAGGAGCTTGCTAACTTTGAGATGGACCTTGTGCAAAATTTCTAGAGATTTTTATGCTGAGCATTTTTCCTAGAAATTTCCCAAGGTGCTGAGCTAGGGTTTTGACCAAGGGTCCAAAGTGGTTTGACGGCCTCTTAAAATGTTCAAACAATTTCTAAAAATTGTGAAATTTTCCAGAGGGGTCACATACCATCCCAAGAACTTAGGAAAAATATTTCCCGGAGATGATCAAAAGGTTTGACAAGAATATTTTTGGAAGACAAGGTTTTCGATCAGAGTGACTTGTGACTTGTAATCCCATAATTCTTTTGCAAGAATTCTTTAGAACATACAAGAATTGCAAGATGTAAGAATTTTTTTTTAATTTCTACTCATTTTCTTATATTTGAAACGCAAGCCAAAACTTGGGATGTTACAAGTCACTTCATCGCCTCCTCCCTGTAACACCCGGGATTAACATCCCAGATCTTCTGTGCATAACTGAACTGGTCCCATGATCAGTGGCTAGCTCACACAGTAAACAAATGTGATAACACAACCATAAACGCTAAAATTTATTAATAAACAACAGAGTTGATTACAAGATAGCCTTACAGGGCAACATTAAATAAACACAGCGGAAGACGATGAAGAAGTAGTGGAGTCCAGCTGATCTGCCACAGGCAATCGACTGGGGTAGCGGCCTAGTCGTCATGATCCACACCTGAAGCGAAGTCCTTCTTCTCTGAAATTTGTTTGCATAAAGCAAGTATGAGCACAACTTCCGTGCTCGCAAGTTACACCCGTCAAATAACAAAATAACATGCATAAATGGATGTAACAAAGGAAGGCTTATAGTGTTATTTGTGCGAAAACAACATTTGACATTAAATACCATACTAAGTTCAAAAGCTCAAGTTTTATAAAATCTAAAATTGATTTTGTATTGATAAAGATAGTGTAGGCACCAACCTAACACCAACATAAACACGAGCACCAACCCGGGGCTTCAACCCATAGCTTTTCTCATGGACACCAATCCATGTCAAACTGTTTTACAAAAATATTTTGAAATCGAAGTCTAACTTTGAGTGGCTTTGCCAGCATGTCCATGACCATGGACACGGCTATTCGAATAGTTTTACACTCTGCAGAGGTTGTACAACTTTACCCACAAGATATGAATTCTCTAGTTGTTTGGCATCCGTCGATACCACCGCTCACTACCTTAGGTAAGCAGTCTAGAACACGTGTCAAGGCCTTTACAACGCATCATTCCACCATAGTCCTCCCTCGCTAAGGTTTCACCCCCTTTTGACTATCCGTCCACAGGGTTCAGGCCCCCTCTTGCGCCAGGTGGGACTAACAAAGGTCATAACATGACTACCCACCGCACCAACAGGAATGACCATAATGGAACTTTGCAAATTAATCAGCCAGGTCCTGCACATACAAGACATGTGGTAGTACGATATGGCTTAGCAAGATGCGGCTCGAAGACCGGTCCTTAACTGACCTAGGCGACAACCAACAGAACCCTGGGCCTCAACCTACCCGGTTGAGCCCGTGCATAAACCTGCACCCACCAGACAATCAATTCGCCCAAGTCCAAACCATCATTTTATTTTATTTTATAAAGTCATTTAAAACACTCCCATGACACACCAATGCCAAGGGTACAATTTAAACAACAGTTGATTTTTGGCTGAAATTCCCCAAATGAAACATATTTGGTCTATAAGCATGGCTAAGCACAATATTTTCCAAAATGATCCCAGTTCATACTATCGTATCAACCAGGTTTAGACTAGGGTGACAACATGTTTGATTCAATTATCAAAATTGGTCATACAAAGGATTTTAGGAATAACTATAAATTTAAAACAGGAATTTAAATTACTGAATATAAATAAGCATACAATAATAATTTGAAACAGAATTTAAATAATTTTAAATAATGGGTGCAAATATGATCAAGAATTTAACTTGCCTTGCACAAATAGTTGTTCTCAAACGGCGTCGAAATCTAACTCTCCGAAGTTGTCGAAATTTATACGCGAAAATAAGCCAAATTCAAACTAAATTCAAATAAGATTCAAATTAACTCCAAATTTAATAATTTTGGTTTAGTTGGCTATGTCTTGAATTTAGATAAATTTAGAAATTTGAATGGGCTCAATCGGAGTTCGGATGCAAAAGATAAGAGCTTTCGAAGTTTGAAATTACATAAAATGATAGAATTTAGGGTTTTTCTGGATTATTGGAATTATTTTTCTAAAGGAAAATGGCTTTATTGCGCAATGATGACATCAGCAGCTGATTTTCGGAATGTAAAGAATTAAATTAATTCCCTGACATATGGGTCCCACATGTCATAGACATGGCCCACGGTGGACTGGGTTCATGGTGGTTTGGGGAACGGGGTGGGGCTGAGCTGGCGGGCGCGTGCGCACGTGGCGCCACGGGGCTGCCACATAGGCTTTAGCGCCGATGTGGCGCTGACCTGGCCGTGAGGTGGCAAGGCCACGGTGGCACACGGTCGGCGGGCGCTCGGTCCTAGGGTCGCCAGCGAGCACACCCACGGGTAGAGGAGGTCGCGAGGAGTCTAGGCCTTACCTTGGTGGGGCTAGAGCACAAAGGATTCGTTGGTGGCGAGGGCGAAGGCGGCGGAGCGGTTTGGCTGCGGCGGCAGAGGAGCTCCGGTGGGATCCCGACGAAGTCTAGGTGCGCGCCGGGATCACGAGAAGGTGGCGAAGCCGATGGTGGCGGCGGCGAGGACGCGACGTCGACGGTGACAGCGCTGGAGGTGGCGGTGTGTTTGCGGCTGGCGGTGATGAGAACTTGAATTCCGGCGAGCTCGGAGGGAAAGAGAGGGAGTGGGTGGTGGCGAGAGGTTGAGTGAGTCGAGGGGCTCCTCGGGCTCCCTTTTATAGGGGCAGAGGAGGCCGGGAAGTGGAGATCGTGCGCGATGGACGTGGCGGCGGCGGTTACGGCGCGCGGGCGAACCGGTCGTGGAGAGAGGGAGAAGAACGTGGGGGTGGAGGCGGTTGGGGCGCCGGGTCATGCGCGTGGACGCGGGGGACACGGGGCAGTTAAGGGGTGGCCGTTGTGGAGCTTCGGGCGCGGCAGCCATGGTGGCATCGGGGCGGTTTCTGCGTGAGGAAGAAGGAGCGGGGGAAGAAGAAGACGCGGCGGGCCCACATGCAGCGAGAGGAGGGGGAGGTGTGGGCACGTTGGATTTGCATCCAATGCCCGGATGAGATGAAGAGAGAGAGGGAGAGGGGGCGCGTGCGAGCCGTTAGATTAGATCCAACGGTGGGCGTGTGAGGGGGAAGAAACGGGCGCGGGGTGGGCCGCCAAAACAGCGAATAGGAGTGGGCTGAGATTTGGCCCATTTGGCCTTTCTGATTTTTAAATGATTTGCGATTTTAAATAATCAGTTAATTCCTTTTGGCTTTTAGAAATATCAAAATAAAACCAAAAAATTTATGGAAAATTCACAAAAATTCCCTTATTTGTTTTGGACTTTATAGAATTATTTCCAACTTAAAGTTGGCTTTTAATTTTGCAAATAAATTTGTTTTGGCTTTAAAATACTTAGGAAAAAGCTTTTAAAGTTCCAGAAAATTCTAGAAATTAAGTAAATTTTTATTTTTCAAATTAAATCAAATAAAACTTCAAGAACTTCAAATAAATTTCACTTTTGAATTTTGAAATTTCAAAACAATTCAAATAAGGCAATGAAACTCTATCAAATTTCAGAAACTCCAATAAAACATTAACTTTATTTTATTTTATTTTGGTAACATTACTTTGGAATGTTACACTCCCGCTCCAGTGCCACGCGCCTCCCCGCGGCGCTTTTTGGATACCTTATACATGGTCCTGCATGTAGCTCGTAGGCTCCAGAGGTCAGCCATGGGCTGAGGAGAGCTCGCGGCCACCGGCGATGTCGACGACGACTTTGTGAGGAAGAGCGATGACATTCGCTGACCTCCTTGCCTTGGTCCTCACTGTGATGCTCTGTATGCTCACTATGGCGTGCGATCGACGGTACTAGCTAGCTGCATACATATTGATCAATACCGTACGTGCGTCCTCACCATGACACGCGATGATCATTCTTATTGTAAGGACCCTGAAATTGGATTTATTTTCAAGTCAAGAGATTATACCAAAGATATAACTCTTAGCAGAAAACAAACCCAATTCTAGGTTCCCGGATATGTGTCTCACATTAGTTCCTAGGATTAAAGACTAATGTGCACATATCCTAACAACATTGTACACAGTCATACACAAGTCATACATTATTATTGAAAATATTTTACAAGACTAGAATGTACCACAGAATAAGTGGCCAGCAGCCACTAAACAGAAGTTTTGCAACGGAAACAAATATTTGCAGCGGAAATAAAGCAACAAAAGAGCCACCAAGTGTGCCCCATCACCCGCAGGCAACTGAGTGGAGGTAGAAATAGCGTACACATAACCGTCCTCACTTGTAACAAGTGGTTAAAGCACCTGAGTACAAAAGGTACTCGCAAGACTTACACAAAACTACTAAAAGAAAGTGTTTAGTAGAACCTAACCAAAGGATTAGAATTTGTACATGCTTAAGGCTGACAACAGGAGGGTTGTAATGGTATTAATTTTGCATAAAGCAACACATCTTAATCCGACACTTGCTAAGTTTTGATATAGCAATTTTATAACAAATTTGGACTAAAAACAATAAATAAAAACAGAATTTAATCACCAGTACGAACTAATTCAAATGGCTTTCCACCATGACCAAAACATGCATGAATACCCTTCATGCCGAACCAGTACCCAAGACAACATTTTAATACAAAGTCTATACAAAGATATCATCAAATCAAGTGTTGTCCATAATCGCGGACACGGCTATTCGAATAGTTTTAACCCTGCAGGGGTGTACATCTTTACTCACACGACTTGACTAGCCCGTAGCCTTATGAATAACGGCACACTTCCTTTGGTATGCTGGCCGGAGAAATCAAGATTTGGTATTTTTCAGCAAGTTGATATTATTGAGTTGAATCACTCATGTGTGACATGATCCCGCTTAAAATAAGTTTCTGATAGAACTTGCTAACCGGGGGTACACATGTTACGTCGGGAATGTCGATTCAATCATAAATAAAAATTGTGCTCACCCGCACATATAGAATTGAAATCGGAGCCCTACGAACACGTAAAAACTACAAATGCCCTCGCCCTTAAGAACATATGATATAGATATGAGATCAAACACATATTTCCTTATCCACCTGTTTTCCAACTCAATAACATTATCCTCTTACTTAACCAAATAGCGCTCATACACCGCGTGTGGAAGTACGAAAGGTACTCAATTTGACAGTTCAAAGTTCGGTCCTTAATCTATCCAAACAAGGCCACCACATACCCAAACTCGTGCACGAAGGCACCATCACTAGCATCCACTTGTCCAGATGTAAAACAAGGTTTTAAATTAAACAAACTTAACTTAACTCTCAGTTTTAACCAAACTGAACAAAGAGAAACAAACTTGGAATTCAAAAGAGTTTTTCCCCAAAAAACTGACAAGAGAAGCTTGTCAGTCCACTAACGTTCTATAGACCTGCATGGCTAAGCAAAAAGCTACATAACAAAAATATCAGTACAAGGATTCTATCTTTAGCATAAGTGTATGAATCTGATTCAGGATAAGCCACAATCATTGGGATGTAACTAACTATGCACAGAACATAATTTCTTCAGAAAATAGCATGCAACAGTATCACTGTATTTCGATAATCTATAGTATAAAAATCTGGGATCAATATGGTGCAAGAGGATGCTTGCCTTGTTTAGAAGTCACTTGTTCACTCTCAGAGACGTAATTGTTCACTTCGTGCAAATTGTAATCTAGAGAGAATACACGATAACAAATAAACACCGATAAAACCGACAAATCCAAAATGCTCGAAAATGCATGAAATTTACATATTCATGAGATTATGATTTTTGATGCATTTAGGTATAGATTGGAGTTCATATGAGTTTCTTATAGATTTTTGAAGTTAATTCAATTCTTAGCGTAACCATAAAGACGGACGATACCTAGAGTCTAAGCGATGTTGTTTTCCTTAACAGGACACCTAGTACTCACAAGCACTCTCTCCAGGCTTTCTATGTAAATATCCATGATGATCATACAGTCAAAATCAACCCTCTTATATGCTCTCCTCTTTCAGCATACTTTGATGGTGATTGTGTGCACATCAATTACCATTTTTAGTTAATGACCATTGATTTATCTTTGTAGGTTATAATACAACAATGCACTAACCATATATCTTACAAATCAGCCTACCTACAGGTCTTACAGTCAGTAGTTCATACTCACCTTATGCACCGCTAGTTAGATACAACAACTGTGGCCCCTACTGTCATTGAAATTCACCTTTTGAGTTAAAAGATATTAGCACTCTAATTACCCAAATTAACCTCCTTAAACCACTCACTAATAAACTATACTAACCAGCCACTCTATTTGGAAGGGTATACTATCATTTATATTGATTTTATGCTACACAGGAGTACCTACTGTCAAATCTAATTATTTTCAGATTACCTTTTGTTCATACAACCTACAATAACAATTCTTTTCTGAACTGAATTGTTGCTTGTTAGATAGATTACTTCCAAAAATCAAGCTTCAAATTGGTTATTGCATTTTGAGTAGGCTAAATAACATCCATGTTGTTGGTTAACATTTGATAGTTTATTTTGGCAAATGATTTCTACTGACAAATCACTTCTCTGTTCAACATCATTTAACAGAACATTCTTCTGGACAGAAATGACACTAGCTAATCCTTCTACACATCTCAACTTCAGATTTTGTTAAGTCATTCAAGTGATCAATTAGTTAATCACAACACTTAGCTAAAAGCATTAAACATCTTATAGTAGGTTCATCAGTTCATGCACAGGATCAGCAGAGAAAGCTGTAGCAGGGGAGGTCTAGGGTGGCTCGGTGGTGATGATGGCACCAGCTGAGGAGGCGATGGTGGCGGCCGGAGGCAGCCAAAATGGAACCGTGGCGGGTCCAGGGTCTCGTAGGTGGTGGCCACACGGCCGGGGATGGTAGCGGCGCAGCTCAGGTGGCGCTGGAGCATGCTGTCGGCGGCGTGTGGCGGCCGGGCCTGGAGAAGAAAAGACGCAACGGTGCCGGAGGGGGTTAAGGGGGAAAAGGAGGCGCGCATGGGCACTAGGAATTGAGGTGAACTCGCCTGTGCGGTCGAAGGGAGCTGAGATGGTCGGAGTTGGTCTAGCGGCATGGACTGGCGGCGGCGTGGGTGCTCCAACGGCGGCGACGACCTGGGGAAGAAGAGAGAGCGGGTGAGTAGTTGGGGAAGGTAGAGGGAAACCATGAGATACTTATATGGGAAGGAATCGAGCTGGGGCTCTTCGAATCAACGGCGACAATGGTGGAGGCGGTTGCGGCCGAACTTGGTGAAGGAGGCAGGCGCGCGGCACTCCGGTGGTTCAAGTCCCCAAATTGATGAAGGGAACTTGCTCATCGTGGTGTTTGGCGCGCCGTGACGGGCTGAGGGTGGTTAGAGCTAGCCAGAGTGGCCCGGGGCTGCGACGAGGTGGTGCGGCAGGCTTGTGCTCCCTTCGGGGTCTCCGTTGGTGAAAATGAGAGGGGAGGGAGAGGAAATGGCTAGGGAAGGAGATGAACCAATGCAGCCAGACACGGGGTGGCTTGGGCGGGTACGTGGCTGTCATGCAAGCTCACTTCGGTAGAGGGCGTTGCCACGTGTCCCAGGTGCTGCCATAGAGAAGGGGCTACGTGGCGTGGTGAGTGGCGCTGGCACGGCGCGGAGACAACGAGGGAGAGAGCTGCTGCCAGGTGGGCCCGGACTGTTAGCGGAAGAAACGAATCGACACGGGCGAGGCTGAATAAGAGAGTCCATGTGAACTGTTAGATTTAAAATGGACGGTTCAGATTAAGTGGACGTCCGGACGGTCCGAACGTCCCAATCATTTCGGGTCGTCCGATTGAATTTGAATGGTCCAGATTGAGTGCGAACGTCAGGTAGTCCGAACGTTCCCACTCGATCTGGACTGTTGACTTTTAATCTAACGATTCACGCGTGCTGGCTCGGTGCAGTGCAATTAGGCAGTTGGGTTGAGCCAAGTGGCTCGGGTCGGACTCGAGTCCAATGAACAGTGCCACTGGTTTGGGTCTAGGGTTTGACTGAGATTTCAATTCAAATCCCTACTTTGACCAGAGGTTTAAAAAATAGAAATAATATTTTTAAAATCATGAAATAATTCAGGTAGGTTCCTTGGAAAGGTCTAGTGTCTATAAAAAAATTCTTAAACCCTACTGTTCATAAAATATTTTGTATAATATAAATTCAAACTTAGTATAGGTTATGGACATGTATTTGAATTTTTTGTGGTTTGAATTTAGTCCCAAAAATTTGGGAAAAATTATGTTAATTCGTGATAATTATTCTAGTATTTGAATAAATTGTTTTACAGATATATTAATGATCATTTATTCTAAATTTCTTTTGTAGCTTTAGTTTGAGTTAGAAGTTTGCATTTGATTTTAAAATTTTCAAATGCATAATTTATGCACATGCTCCGGAAATAACAATAAATGATATGAAATGCATATAATTACTGTTTATTAAAATTGGGGCTGTTACACTTATAAAACAAGAAGTAACACCGGCACACGAGAGGAAGAGACGCGATCACGAGACGAAGAGACGCATCGCGCGGGAGCCGAAACATTGAATTATCATAGATGGTTATATTTAAAAACCGTCTATGACATATGTAATCACAGACAATTCTTATTCAAAATCGTCCAGCTTGAGTTGTAAAGATAGAATTACTTTCCCTGAGAAGATAGGAAAAGGAGCATCAACCGTATTTATGAAAGACAATTCTCGAAGAGATGGTGATGATTTGGTTACCAACGATTTATTCGGAGTAGATTCTAATAAATCCTATTCATCAGACTTCTGCTTTTATTCGTTTAATCTTGCCACAAGTTGTTGGCCTATAAATAACCATCAGAATGGCAAAACTAAGAAAAAATCACTCATAAATGTGACGACCTGACCAGGGGTCACCCGAGAGATCCTCTAAGAGCTCCTAAAAAGTCCACCAGGACTTCCCAGGGGGTCCAGCAAGATCACTCGAGAGGACCTCCAGGACCACCCAGCAGGTCCAGAGACCTGACCCGAGGAGGTCTTGAGACCCAGGACCTCCCCAAATACCACGACCTGACCTGAGGGTGGTCGAGAGACCAACCCGAGGAGGTCGTGGGACTTGGAAGAGCCCTAAATCTCCTATGATCTGAACTAGTCCCAAGGATCACACTACAACAAAATAGTCTACTAGGGACGTTTTTATTTGGACATTTTTTATTGCGTCTCTACATCCAGAATGAGATAGCATGTAAAGATGTTTCTGAGACGTTTTTATTGCGTCTCTACCTGCTTGCCTCGCTATTGCCCCCTCACCCCGATGCCTAGTCTCAATCTCCCTTCCCCTTCGGCTCCCGCATCTCCCAAATCCCCTAACCCTAACCGCCGCCGTCGCCGCCGCGTTCCTCCTCCCTCGTCGCCACCGCCTCCCTTCCTGTCGCTGCCCTCTTCTTTGACGACCTCTTATCGCAAGCCTACGCGCGGGACTAGTTCGCCGACGTCGTCCCCTCCCTCGCCCGCCTCCTCTTGCGCCTCCCCGCGCTGCTCGTGGACAACTACGCCAAGGCCGCCCACCAGGCACCGTTCGAGCTCTGCCTCCTGGGGCAGCGGGACGCAGGCGTTGTGCTCCTCAACCAGGAGCTCGCCTGCGTGCTCTTCTGCATATTCCCCACAGCCGACAGGAGCGAGGCGCCCCTTCCAACGATCAATTTCGACTGCCTGTTCACGTATGTCCCTTGCTCATTTTGGTTTAGTTGATTTTTGTAGAGATCTGCTACATCTATGATTCCTGCCATTGAAGTTGATCCCCCCAGGATGTTCATTTAATCCTCCATTAAGCCCATCAAGTATGTGTTTGAATTTATGTTCTAAAGCTCCAGATATTGGCATAGTTACCCGCTTCTTAGTAATTAGTACTCCTTAGGCTAATGGATATATCACTTTTACTAAAAAAAACTTATGTAGTATGAATTGGTGTTTGTAGGATTCTCTTGCTCTAGCCATTGCTGATGAGATGCGTAAAATCTACACGAAAGAGCTGGGACCCAAACCTGTGCCACTTATAGTTCCCGGTGAAGTAATCGTTGAAGAAGATGTAAGTTTTATGGTTGAGGCTTATACATAGCTGATAGCTCTATCAATAGATTTTTGAAATTTCTACAATCTCCTATCCTTCTATTAGAAGCCTTAACTGTTCTTATAAGTACTCCACAGTCAGTTTGTATTAGAATTTGTGAACTTGGATGCGCACTATGAATTTAAATGTTTTAGAGAGTTAGGTTCCATATAAGATGACATTTTTATTCTGGAAAGTCTACCTTGCACCAAGTTATTAAAGTAAATTTCGTTGTAGTGCGATATTGATTTATTGAAAAAGATGGCCATCCAGAAATGATATTTTCAAACAGCACAAGTATACCTGTGATGAACAATTGAGATTTTTTTCTTTCTAGTCTCTTAGAGGTACCATAAGTATCATGAAAGTACAAAGTTATTTGATATTTCAAACAGCGGAAGTATAAGAATAGTGCATGCCCGGTTCCTTCCATCTAGATTGTAATGTTAGTATACACAATGCAATTTGAGTTCTGCTTGTTCATGTGTATGGGAATTGGATTGCTTGAATCCTTGAATTAGAAATGCAGCAATCTAGATTTATAAGGATATTTAAAATGAGACATCAATGGCAAGTAAACACATTCATTAAAACTTCTTTTGCAGGCTACGTTCTGTAAGCCGTATGACCTGTAAGTATGTTAGTATTTTACCTTTATTTTATCCGGAAACCATTTCAAAGTATTCGTCTGCCCTTGACTTTTGAAATAAAATAGTATGGTTCTGCACCTTTCTAGTGGATTGTGCGCTTGTGATGTTACATACGAGTCTGCATACAATTGATTACTACCTTTTGTTCTTTCACGTGGCCTGCAGAATTTTTTTCTTGATGTTGATGATGGAGATGAAGATGCTGCAAAAGGTGATGGAGACTAGGATAATGATGCGATAAGCTTAAGCCCTCCTAAATAGGGTTCTATACTGCTATTATATAATGGCTTCTCAAGTGGAGAGTGTAGACTACATAAGAAGTTATGCTTAAAAAAACTAGATATGGCTTTGCTCCTCATGGGTAGGAATTCTTCTAACGAAACAGGTTGCCATACTATGATTTCATCATTTCATGGCAAAGATGCAAGCATGTTAGCTGGCCTTCATGATCTTTTACTGTTATAGAAATATAGCTAACCACTTTGTCTGAACAATTTTGCAGGCACCAGGTGAGGCAGAAGCACAGTGCGCAGTTTGCGAAAATCATAAGGTGTAACAATTGAATGACTTTGTAAGAATTCTGTACCTTTGAAACCCTCGTAGTATGACTGAACTACATTTCATCGCGAGTTGTGAATGCCAGGTCTATGCTGTAGCTTCAAAGGATATGGACTCACTGACTTTTGGTGCTTGAAGATTTCTTCGCCACTTAACTGACCTTAGTTTTAAGAAGTCTCCTGTAACAGAATTTGAAGTGTCAAAGGTAACACCTTATAGTTTTTATTTTCTAATATTTAAGTATCAGTAATTCTTCACTATTTTCCAGGTTTTGGTGGAACTTGAACTCACAATGGATCAGTTCATTGATTTATGTATCCTTAGTGGATGTGACTATTGCGAGAATATTAAAGGTTGCATCACATCCTATTTTTTTACACATGTTTGATATTAGATTGTGCCCACAATATTATACAATACGTTATACTTTGCTGAAGAAATGATACAGCTCTGAAAATTCTAAAGGTGGTTCTCTTTATTAATTGCTCATGTCATGGGTTCTTTAGACATAACATACTCCATTTCAAATTTAGCTTCAGTATAACTGTGTAAGTGTAATTTCCCATGCTTTAGATTCAAATTATCTTTTCTGAAATTGCCTTCAATAGTTTTAGTTTATGATTCTATTAGCTAAACCTTGAATTAATGTTACATTGTTATAATACTTGAATTTTAAAGTATGTTGTGGAGTGCTTTTGCATATAGTTAAGGGAAATTGGGTTCTGTGTCTGCTGTTTCCGACGTTGACTAATCTTCACCATCTATAAAATTCATCCAAAATCTAGAGCTCGTTAGGAATTTAAAATTGCATAATACTTTTGTTTTACTTCGAATAGGTATCAGAGGACAAAGTGATGTGTTCATAGTAAAATCCTTATACAGCATTAAAACATATGTTATAATATATACAATGTTAGTGTTGTCTAGAGTGATTGTTTTTCTCCTCTATGTAGACGAATGAATTTTTGTGAGTTGAACAACACCATGTTACTGTTTACAGGATGAGCTTACTTGTCAAAGTGGAGTTGCCACCTGATAGGAACCTGCAAGACTCTATCAAGGTAGAGCTGTGATCATGTAGAAGCCTGCATGTTTTTGGGGTTGTATATAGTTTTCAGTTTTCATAGTCTACTTTGGAAATGTTCTAGAGGTTCAAATGAAGCTTTTTTGCTAAGTCGGTTCTTCAGAAGATCTGCAACCCATGGGATTTAGTAAACGTTCGGATATGGACATCAAATCTCTTCAGGTTGAAAAGATAAATATTTATCGATAAGATAAATATTCGACGACAACTTTGTAGCGTGGAAAATAGAGAATGATGAAGATTGAATGCATTCAAAGAAAAATTAGGATATGATGTTATCCAGTAGGTTGCACCTTGGTATGTGGATGCTAGATTCAGTTGTTAACTCGATTCAGTCCACAACGAAGTGTCTATGTTTTTTTCTTCTGTTTTTTTAATATATCGACAATGTAATTCTACATTTGAAATGCCTTTACCTAAGATCTCAAATTTCTTATGAAAATATGTGATACTATATCATCTGAATCATTGTAGTTTAACTAGCGATAAAATATTTCAACAGAACAAAATAAAAATAGACGTCTCGAGCTTAATCTAAATACGTCTATGAATGCGTATCTATGTTTCTTGACACGCAATAAAGCGTCACTAGGGAGAGTGAAGACGATATGGAAATGCATATATGAAAGCATCTGTAAGCTTGTAGAGACACAATCTAAATGACTCATATCATTGTAGACGCGCTTAACAATACGTCTCTACAATCTTTGACACGGTACGTGGGGGAGGCGCTCCAGAGACGCTTTACAAAAATGACTCTATGACTCTATAGAGATGATTGAAAACGTCTTTAACCTATAAAATAGGCGTCTTTACAGGGCTTTTGTGTTGTAGTGTTAATGGCTAGCTCACACAGCATACACAAATGATACTCATACATCAACGCAAATTGTATTAACAACAAAAGAGTTGATTACAAGATTGGCT
The DNA here is from genome assembly GCA_036346255.1 of Ampelocalamus luodianensis. Taxonomy (NCBI): domain Eukaryota; kingdom Viridiplantae; phylum Streptophyta; class Magnoliopsida; order Poales; family Poaceae; genus Ampelocalamus; species Ampelocalamus luodianensis. The sequence continues at coordinate 46,569,538 of CM070634.1, read as the reverse complement.
TACAAGCCGATAAAAGTAAACACACAGCGGGGCAAAAGTCAAGTCCATCCAATACACCACAGGCAATTGGCTGAGAGCATGGCCTAGTCGTCTTAGGGCTCATCTTCCTCAAAGTCCTCTCCTGCTCAATGGTTAAATCAAGCAAAAGTAAGCACAACAACCGTGCTCGTAAGTCACACCCGTTAATAACAGATTATCATGCATGCAAGGATATCACAAAGGAGAGCTTATATGATTAATTTGCATAAAGCCATGTTTCTTTCCAAATATAAGTAATAAGTTCTAAAGCATGTAACAATAACTAAAATTCATTTTCAAAATCTCATTCTTACAGTTGGATAACATTCATCAATAAGATGGTGAAGGATACCCTCCTGTCACACGGCTCCCTGCCGAAACCCATTTGGGTATAGATCCAAAACCATTTAACAAGCCATTCTGAAAACAAACCAAAGATCTAACTTTGAGTGGCTTTGCTAGCATGTTCATAACTGTGGACACGGCTATTCGAATAGTTTTACACTCTGCAAAGGTTGTACAGCTTTACCCACAAGAGATAACCAATTATACTGTCCGCTCACACACTTCCGAAAGTGTACGAATAAAAGATTATCACAAGGCTTTTACAATGCACCATCCCACCACAGTCCCCCTCGCTAAGGTTTTACCCCCATTGGGATAACCACCCGCAGGGTTCAGGCCCCCTCTTGCGCCATGTGCGAATGTAAAGAAGAAGGTCATGAAGGACCACGCACTCAACCGGATGGGACAACTATGGTGAGACATTGCAAATTAATCAGCCAGGTCCTGCCCATACAAGACATGTGGTAGCACGAGGTGGCTAGCAAGATGCGGCTCACAGACCGGTCCTTAACTGACTTGGGCGACAAATCACAAAACTCTTGGGCATCGGCCATAGAAATGACACCAACCTGTGCATGGACATGCACCAACCGCACAACCAGTTCACCCAAGTCCAAACCCTTTTTCCATTCTTTTGCTTTTGAAAACATTACCAGCTTCCATGACAACCCAATGTCACGGTTGAAAACATTTTAGACAAATATTTGGCTTTGGCCGAAACTTCCCAAATCAAGATTCTTAGTCTAAGCATGACTAAGCATTACTTTTCAAAAGATCCTGGTCCATACTATTGCATTAACCAGGTTTTTAACTATGGTGACAACAAGTTCGGTTTCAATGTCAACATTGGCCATATGAAGGATTTAGATCTAACTATGAATTTAAAGACTGGTATTGAAATACTGAGTAAAATATGCCTGCAGTACTAGCTTGAAATAGAAAGTACACATGTTGAAGTACTAGTTGTCAATATGATCAAGGGTATGACTTGTCTTGATCGAAAGCTTGGGTGTCTTCTTCCTCAAAGAACATGGGCTCCTCGGCGTCGTCGCAATCTACACGAGAGAACAAAACCAACTCAATCAAAGCTCAAGTAAAAATCAAAAGAACTAAGAAAACGCCAACTAGAACTAACAGGAAAACTCCGATGGTTTGCAGGAGGTCCAAAGCTTTGGAGTGAGGTCCAAAGAGCTGGCTGGGAGAGCGAGAGAGCTAAAATGAGGAAAATGGTAAAGATAGAGAGTTGCCCAAGCTTATATAGCCAGGGCTGCTGGGAGTTTCAAAGGCATACGTGTTTAAGGGTAGGTGAAGGAGGAGATGGGATCAGGTAAAGGAGAAGACAAGAGAAGGAATGGGTGCTGCAGAAGTGATATCTTTTAATGCGACACAACCGATATTAAATACACGAAGACTTCTGTGGCGTCCGTGATACGGTCGGAGGAAGGAGAAGGTGAGCAGGACTGACAGATGTGACCAGTCAAAGCTCAGGTGGGAGGGACTGAGGAGATCGTCAGAGGTCAAAGGAGGTCCTGACCCACCAGGGTGGTCTTTGCAAAAAGAACTAAGGTCGGGACCAGAAAGGGTGGTCTTGACCAAAGAGGGTGGTTTTTGAAAATAGACCAGAGATCGTGACCACAAAGGGTGATCTTGACCAAAGAGGATGGTCTTTGCAAAAAGACCGAAGGTCGTGACCACAAAGGGTGGTCTTGACCAAAAAGGGTGGTTTTTGCAAAAGGACCACTGGGTCGTGCGGAGGAGGAGGAGGTCCAAAGGACAAAGGGAAAGGCACGGCGAAACAGAGCCGTTTGATTTTGATCGGGTGGTCCAAGGAGATAGGAACATTCGAACCGCCCGAACGCTCACCTCCATCGGATCGCCCAAACTCAATCGGGCGATTCACAATGCTAGGAAACGTTCGGACCATCCGAACGCCTCCTATTGATCGAGCCATCCAAACAAGATCGGACGGTCCTCGAGAGGGGAAGGCGCGCGCTGGATCGAACCAAGTGAAGGGAAAAAGGAGGTCCAACGGAGGAGATCCAAAGGGGAACGATCCAACGGAGGAGATCCAAGGAGGTCCTAATAGTCAGGATGGAACCAAAGGAGGTCCTGACAGTCAAGATGAGATCAAAGGAGGTCCTGACAGTCAAGATGAGATCAAAGGAGGTCCTGACAGTCAAGATGAGAAGAGGTTAATGAGAGGGAGAGATCCAGAAGAGGAAAGTTCAACCGAACATAGAATTCAGGGATATTTAAAACACAAACTTGAGCTTAGAATGGCTCGAGGGTGGTTGTGACCCAAAAGGGAGGTCAGAACTGAGGAGAGGTCTGGACAAAGAGTAGGTCCAAACACAAGAGAGGTCTAGACCTGGGGAGATCTAAACCAAAGGGGAAACACAGAGGAGGTCTAGACGTGAGGAGGTCTGGACCAACGAGGAAGGTTGGCCGAAGGAAAAACGAAACAAGCACAAAAGGGGAGAGAACACCAAAGCTCCATCACTCCAACAAACCTGGCAAACTGATAGGGAATTTAGTTGAAGTTCGAGTTAGTCAATTGAAAACCTTTCCAAAATCTGAAGTTAAGCTTTTAGACTTCGATAAAACCAATTGGTTCGTTTTATTTTGAAATTTTCAAAAAGGCTCCAAAAATCAGGGTGTTACAATAAACTTCCAATCTTTTCTTACTTCCATTTCGTCTTAAAGTTCTCATCTCTATACCCTTCTAGTAAGACAAAATTCACGAAACAAATTGACTTTTTGATCACCGTGGAAAGAACAAATGCATGGATGACTTCAATTAAGGTGGTCGGAAAATCAGTTTAGTCCATGGATTTGAAGTCTTCAAGAAATAAGGTGCTTACTGGATTACATATCTTCTAGTAGAAAAATAATATCCCTACGATCAAGTGAGCATGCACTTCACTGTCTATGATGTGTAACTTTCGATCAAGTTTGTTGATAGGAAGTTACACATCAAAGACAGTGAAGTTACACATACGTAACAAGGTGCCCACTGGATTACATATCGTTTGATTTTTTCTGTTGGAGATCAACTTTGGCCACATTAAAAGATCAATCCCGAGGAACTGGTTGGAATCGACTAACTAGTTGTTTCTTATTATAGACGGTTCCAATAAATAACCGTTTGTGAATTTAGTAATATCACAGACGGTTCTTTAACATGAACCGTCTGTAATACTTCACAGACGGTCTTCAACATGAACCATCTGTGATATTATCTCTTCACAGCCGGTTTTTAGCGCAGCTAGTAACACATACGGTCACTAAACCAAAACCATATGTGATTGTATTTAATATTGACAGTTTTGGTAAACCATCTATGATGAGACGTCTAGTATTAACCTTTTTGTAGTAGTGTCATTTGGGCCTAGTGGCCACATGGGCCACCAAAACCAACCCAAGAGGCTTCGAGCCTAGCTAAGCCAAATGGGCCAAGCCCAGTACTGTGCAGCCCACACTATTCTAGCCACTACAATTTCAGCCCAAAACCCAAACAATGTTTATTATTATTCATCCAAAACCCAAATTCAACAAGTATATCCATTTCGACCGTTTCGAGCCCGTGAATCCATTTTTAACTTTGTTCAGTCCAATCAAACACCCAATAAATCCTATACACCATCCAAATGTCCTCTTTCAATTCTTTTCCAGATTTTGTTTTACTTGCATTTTATTCTCAGCTTGTTCTTTGTTGAGCCAGATATTTATTTGGTTTATTTTGCGTTAGGACCCTACTTCGACTACCAAGCTCCAGAAGACACTGGACAAGACAAGATAATAGAAGATTTTGTGCAATGAGGTACGTTGCATTCCTTTGATCATTTTGAACATATATTTCATGTAATTATATTATCACTTTTATTACCGTATTCGCCATGAAGTCATAGTAAAATTACAGAGGTAAGAAAAATTTGAAGTCATAGTAAAATTACAGAGTAAGAAAAATTTCAAGCCATGGTAAAATCCAAGTCACAGACGGTTCTTAATACCAACCGTCTGTGATAGGGTCATTATCACAGACGGTTCGTAGTAAGAACCGTCTGTAAAGTATCACATGATACTTTACAGACGGTTCTTAGTACGAACCGTCTGTGATAATGACCTATCACAAACGGTTTCAAAACGAACCGTACGTCTGTGATAAGACAACACAGATGGATCCAAACGAACCGTCTGTGATGAAGCGTCTACTATGATCTGTTTTGTAGTAATAATAGAATGCATGAGACCAAAAATACAAGAGCAGGAAAAAAAACGTAGAAATAGGATGCCATCACCTCTGGAATCTAAAATAACTAAAAACACATCAAAACATCAAAACAGTAGTTTGGATGTCATAACACACAAAGGTTACCTCATGTTCGTATGGTTCCATTCCATAGGAATTTGAAATATATTCATAAGAACATTTTCTTCGTTCCAAACGACATCGTGTGAAAAGTTCCTATAGGATTCAAAACCTTTAAAACTACTCTATTTTGTTTTTGTTCCAACGGGGACCTTAGAGAAATTGATTCATGACTATAAAAGGATGCCGATGGACTGCACAGTAGAACGAACTGTTTGACACTTGTGGCATCAGCTGAGCGCCCCTCAGTTAGTTAATTCAAAATTTTCCTGTAGTTGTAAAAAAAATGTTACGGCACACAATGTTAGCACTACTAAAGGCAAGTTTATGGTTGACATCTAAATAATAAATTAATCGTCAACCAACTTTAGGCCCAATTTGGAATTTTATAGCAAACAATCCAATTCCTCGACGAATCTAGGATAAAAAAAATATCGCACTACAAATGGACCCCTAGGGGTCTCTTCATATTTCCTCTGTATTTTAAAAACTAGTCGTAATAGTTTTAACACAATGATTTGCTCTTTTTGTTTTGTCAAATTCCCTATCCTCTTTAGAAGCTTTGTAATCATCTTATAAATTCAACGTCAATGTTCTAGTTCCAAAAAATCATGTTTGCTTTGCAGGACGCACCTGACTGGAACCTATCCCCTAGGTTGGAAGGATGCCCTTTGTGCCTCTCACCTCAGGACAATCGTTGGTGCCAATTTCAGTCAGGCACACCAGAGTACATAGGATCCCGGGGAGAGGCATATGCATATGAAAGCTGTGCATATACTGTAGTGCTATATCTGGACCGTTAAATTCTGATGTGATGATTAAGAGATGATTCTAATGCAGATGACTGTTTATCTCTTGCATTTAGTCTTCTAATGTAGAGGATCTCAAGGGAATGGTTTTTGGAATGCAATGGAAAAACGAAAGACAGGGAGTTAGCTTTTAGGCATGTGCCCGGAGCTGAAGCAAACCTAAAGGCTCAAGAAAGGAATGGAAGCATCTTTCTTGCACGAGGCAATCTGTGATGCCTCTGGTTCCTTCAAGCTTGCTCTAGCTTTCTCATCACCATATAGTCGACACATATAATGTCCGTGTCACCACGTGGGGGTGTCGATTCACGGCATATCTTGGAGATTGCGTCTTTAATTAGTCTGAGAAATGCTCGTCGCAGGAGCACATTTTGTTCATACAAACAATATGAATCACTGACATGCAGGCCGGTCCAAGGTCCAAGGTGAATCACAGAGGAACAAGGGACTATATATCGGTGAACATTTGTCCTCTAAAGACACCACATTTGGGCAATAACTTATTAAGCTTTGAGCAAACAATTAAAACTGTAATTAAACATCAGCCTAATAAGTAAGGCATTTGAAAGGTTTGTACTTTGTTGGACTTATGTGAGAACCAGGATGTTTTTTTAGAGGAAGGGGAAGTAGAATGGGTGCTAGCATGCATATTTACCCTACTAGGCCTATGCACCGTACTTGTAAATACCGTACCGGAGGCTATACCGGTTTGGTTCTTAGAATGGTACGTTTCGGTACCGGTCTATACCAGTGTACCGTTTCGGATTTAATATAATAATATGAGTATATATATATATAAGTATATATTTGTTTAATTATATACACATCAAATATCACTTGTAGTATTATTCCAAATACATAATAATACTATCAAATATAACATATAGTTCAATAGATGGTATTATTAATTTCACCAGTATGATCGGTATTGATCGGTATCGAGCTGGTATGATCGGTATTGACCTGTATTGATCGGTATTGACCGGTACGGTACGTAGGACTACTTTGTACCGGTTTAGATGACAGTATGGTATGTATCGTATCCAAGACCAGCCATGATTAGGGGTGTAAGTGGGCGCAGGCTGCTCACAAACCCACTTAGCCTGTCCCGCGAAAAACACTAAGCGAACTCCCGCAAGCTAGCTTCTTTTTTAAGTGGACTTAAGTGGCAGCCCACATAGCCCGAAATTTAGCCCACGTAGCCCACCCCTTATCACCAGTTAACTACGATTCCTAGTACCCTTTTGGGCTTCGCTGCTTCACCCTTCTCGTTTTGATGAGGGAATTTCCCCATCTCGTTTGATTCCGAATCCAATCAAAATCAGCGCCTCCCCGATCGAGCACCCGCCCTCTCGACAACGGGAACTTGGACTCCATTGATTGGTTCGAGCCGTTGGTGTGGTGATTTACGCCTCACAATCGTAGGCGCAGACGGATCGATTGATGGCCAGCCCGAGCCCGAGCCCGCCATGGTGGGGATTCTATTGCAACCTCAACGGCATTGTGCACGTCGAGTGAGTCATGGAGTTCCGGCTGGAGCAGATCCTGAGTGTGCACGATTCGCTAATGCTTAGCAGAGTCAGTTTTAGTATTTTTCTTCTTCAGATAACTGTAGCTGTAAGACTATTTTCATAATTCAGAGAAATACAGAAAACCCGCCCCAAACTCTGGATCCTCCTATGTGATTGTTGAGTGCGTGTGTTCTTCCCAGATCATCGTCGAGTGCAGAAAAGTTCGAGGTTGAATCTAGTGATCCTCGAATCCACTTTGTGTTCCTGTGATCTATTTGCTTCTTTGCTTGCTGCAGGTCCAGTGCGTGTGTTTTGGACTCTTAACCAACAATGGCGGGTGACCCAGACTTGGTTCCGATCTGGGAGTGTGTGTGCATCTGAATCTGCAAAGGAGTAGTCTCAGGGATGAGGCTTCTCAACGGTTGATGCAGCTGGTATTTTTCACTATTGTGTAGTTGCGGGCTAGTGTCTGCCGCTTATGCCCGCATAACAGTAGGCGGGTTGCCTTATTTGCCCATTTAACATCAGGAGGCCGATGCAGGCAAATTGCGAGCAGTCGCAACTTATGCCGCTTGCACCCGAGCCATGGTGGTCTTTTAGGGGCTAAGGGCAGAGAAGCCCTTAGTTTTTCTTGAAGTCATGCTCTAGCATGACCCATCCCGAACTTTTGGACTCGGCCCAACAAAGCCCGACTTTGGCCAAGCCTGAGTGGTTCGACGCAGCGAGCCTGAGTATGCTTAAGTTCTTTTTAACTTGAAATCCACAATGCCACGATAAAACTTCTGATATACAGAATGTCACTCGATGTTTCGCTCATCGGCCGCCTAGTACCCACTTGTAAAAATCCACAATGCCACGATAAAACTTCTGATATACAGAATGTCACTTGATGTTTCGCTCATCGACCGCCTAGTACCCACTTGTAAAAATCCACAATGCCACGATAAAACTTCTGATATACAGAATGTCATTCGATGTTTCGCTCAACGGTCGCCTTGTACCCACTTGTCATATTCACAGTGTGGCGTTGAGCAGAAATTTTCTTTAGCCGGTGGTTCTCTTAAAGGAGTGATTTATATACATGGGCCCATGCTGTGGTTAGATTTCCGATGCGTCATCTCACATGAAAGGAGATTAAAAGGGGAGTGGGAAAGAAGAAGAAGAGTTTTGTGTGGGGCCCACCATCCCCCAGCGCAGCAGGTCGAGCGTGCGTGGGCCGGGGGGTCACGTGGCCTGTCTGTACAAAAAGTTTTTACGGGCGTTTAAAGTGGCTAATGGTCCCGGCGCTTTTACCAGCTGCTCCCCCGAATTATTAAAATCTTGCAGAGGGCAGAGCTAGCAGTAGGACAAAGAAACAAGAGTTTTAAGTTTTTAGTCGTTGCTACAGCTCGCAAACTTGCAAAGCCAGTCAGCGAACTACCACAGTACATGGATGAATGAAATTGTCTGTGGAATCCAAAGGAAGCGTGTGTGTACTCTGCTGTGTTCAGCCGTCCGTATGTATGCCTTGCATGTTCAGAGACGTTGCAGTGGTCAGTTTATACGTCTGCATTTGTCCCTTGGTCAATGTTGTATACAGAGTTACTGACGATTTGTACTATTGATACGGTCTTAACTACTGACGAATGATGGTATTTCTGGCTTAAAATTAGATTCTGCGAAGAGCTTGAAAAAGGGTGGGTAGGTTTCGAATGGATCAGTCATCTTTGGCCAACAATATTTTTTCTTTGTTAGATCAGTCATACTAAGTACTTTAATTAATAGCTACAATCTTGACAATTTTGTAAACATGCTGGTATAAAAAACAATGGTCAAATCTAGTATAAATGACGGTTATTTGTGAACAGATCTAGCAAAAGTTGAGATACTAGTAAAAATCTCCATGGTCTGACGGATAATGGATTTGTGAACAGCGTGCAAACTTATAGTCAGCATGGTCAAATACAGAGTTAGAGCTTGCATGACTCTTAATTTTTTTCTAAGAAAAAAATTAATTAATCTGTAGTTTTTTTTTTAAAAAAAAGAATAACCTTTGTTAGATCAGTAAAATTGACTGGTCGGTGCAGCATGCATGATACTCACTCCAACCAGGCACTTAGTACATAGAGAATCCCATGCAAGATCAATTTGTTCTCCTCTTAAGCTTTCTGTATTGATTAGTAAGGCACTAATCATGCCACAAACTAGTACAAGAACCTGAGCGATGAGAGAGAGAGAGAGAGACAGAGGTATACCCCATCAATTATTCGGTCCTGGACACGTCCGTAGCTAGTTCATTCCAGTGACGTCGTTTTCTCCTCTTTCTTGTCTACGTGTACGTATACTGATAACGTGTTATGCGTGTACGACGAGTGATGAGAAATGAGAATGCTACCGTAGGTAGTACTTGCACGGGTACTCCCCTCTCCTCTCTTTTATACTTCAATTTTTAAATTTACGGGATGCCAATGTACGTACCTACGCGTAGGCCAAGCTAAGGGCACATGCAAGTGTCCCCCTGTCTTCATATATAGTTTTTTTTTTCGATAATCGAAGAACAGCTCATTGCATAATTGGTGATAGAGGACCACTGTACATGTGCACATGGTACTTTGGTTGATTCATCTTAAGTGGGGATGGGGCTTCTCAAGATTGACCTAGCTAACAGAACCATGGTTCTTGCTTAATTTGATACTTTGATGAACACGAGTAAGCAAGAATTGTGGTCAGCAAATCCCCTACCACGCCTCCTAGTTTATTAGAAGATGTGTTTTTCATCCGCACTAAAGCTCATTTGTTAAATTGGATATAAAATTCCCAAGGTGAAGGAAAGAGGGGAAATAGAAAATGTGGCACATAGATGATATCCGTCGATGTATTGAAAAGATTTAATTCACGTATTTGCTACGTGCACATATACCGTTTTGGCAAACAGTACAATCAAAATGTTTATTAAATATGCATTAGTTTGTCCATTTTATTGTGGCAACTCTGGAAAGATAATTGATTGTCTAAAAGGAATAGTCCGAGCAATTTGCACATTTATAATCCAGACATCTACCAATTTCAAATTTATAATTGTATAAAAAAGGATATCTCGAGTTATGGATTGGTTTGTTCTACATACATATAATCCACTTCCATGACAACCGATGACAGGCTGGTGCTTTAGATAACCGTTACACAATAGGTTTTTCTCCCCCTTCGAACCTGTATAATTGGCCATCAATATGCCGGACAAAGCAATTTTGTTGGCCCGTTAAAAGGGACACAATGGCTCGCATCAGGTTCTCGATGAACCCCACCAAGGCACTGACAGCCAGCCAGTATAGTAGTAGGTTGATGCACACATGGAAGCTGATTTGTGAACAGATAATTAATTAGGCCGGAATAATCAATTATGCCAGATTCTGGCCATCATGGCTTACCTTACTTACACTGTTGATAGGAACCATTGGTACAGTACACCTATGGCGCCGCAACTAAACTTTTTATGCTTCATTTCGATTTACGATTTACTTGGGCCGATTTTTGGTGCGCGCGCGGCACGGTAAATTATATAGGCCCAACCTTCCGTTCTAGCCCAATCCCTCCTCTCTTGGCTGGCTCAATCACTCCTATCTCGTACCAGATAGCCCAACCAATAACCTCCTCTGCCACCCTGCCTAGCCTAACATCCTCTCGAGCTCATATTTCCCAATCCCTAATCACATTATCTCATTCCTCCCTCCGCCTCAACCACCTCCTCCCATGGCCCTCCTCCTCCAACCTCCTCTCACCTCTCCTTCCCACGCACGCCTATAGTTACTTAGGGTCGGGCTTGGCTGCGCGCACTGTTCTTGCATAAGCCCAGCCAGATATATGTCATATTCGGCAAATGTGTTCTTGCATAAGCAGCTAGTGAATAAATTATGCGTCGAAATATAATAAATCAGAAGAAAATGGCCTGGCAATGGAAAATTTGATGTAAAAAATGGCCTTGCAGTAGAAATTTTGAGGTCCTTTCCGTTAAAGTTATTACTTTTTTACTCAGCGTTTTTTACTTTTTCATAGTTTTCGAGATACGGTTTTTACCGTTACTTTTATAACTTTACATTAACATTGATAATAAAATTATAGTATTATAAAATTATTTTTAATGATGAAATTTTAAATCAGTTAGATTCGATAGCACAGATCTAAAAAGTTAAGTAAAAAAGAACTGATGTTGTACTAAAGAAGAAAAGGCTTCTTCGAATCTACTGGCTTCTGGACAGATGAAACAGCAGAAAGTGGCGGAGCACCTTAAAAGTCACTGTGCTGCATGCTACGGGCAAGAATTCTCTACATCATTCGCGGTGAGGACAGTAACATGGGCCGAGAATTAACCTGGCATCAAATTAAAGCCCATAAGGATATTTGCTTCGTTTCTCTCCTTTCCCTTTCCATTTAATTTTCTCTGTCAGTGGACACAAATATATTTAAAAAAGGGCTCTGAAAATGAGAAAATTACTAAAGTAAGGTTCTTTCTTCAGTACACCTCTTTTAGACTAAAAGAGTCTACGAATCTTAAAGCAAAATAGTTAATACTAGGTGGAGGCAAATATGTATTAGCACATAAAAATAAATCAAATTGAGGATTAGTATGTAGATATAGATTTGAATATTAAGTAGTGCAAATCTTTGATTTGATTTGTTTTTTTAGATTAGTGTAGATTTGACCCATATAATATTAACTAATTTGTTTTAAGATTGGTAAACTTTTTAAAAAAAGGTGTACCGAAGCACACTCCAGTAAGCCTAAAGTTTTATAGTTCCTCCTGTAAAGACGAGAGACGAAGGATTGAGTGGATAATCGTGCATAGATGTTTACGAAGTAAGTGCAATAAATAAGTCTATATATATAATATATATTAGGTTTGCATGCCTACTTCATAATTTGAACAAGCTTACAGAGTTTATACGTACCTTACAAAAGAAAATGGAGGGAGTACATCATATGTTCTAATTAACTTTAAGGTGGACTCCAAAGTCCAAATAATGATCTGATACTTTAGCCTGGAAATTGACAACCTTTCTAGGTGCCCAATGTCACAATGCACACAAGTGCATTCCTTCTTAATTTCTATCCGACCAAATGGCCGGGTTGGTCACATAAGTCCAAACGAGGTTAAGACTTATGCACACAACTATGAAGCAATCGATCTTTTCCACGAGCCAGTTAAGGGCACGTTTGGTAGGAATTCACCTGACAGTTTAATTCGTGCTGGATTTGGAAAAGATTACAGTGTCCCAAATGGGGCCTTATTTTGTCTACAACTTTAGCCTTAGCCGAGAAAATGGTATCTTGAAGAAGAAGAAAAAAACAATTCAGACTCGGCTGTGATAGGGCTTTTTTAGACGAATGGCGCTGGATTTTGATGTAACGTTCTAGACGCCAAGGTAACAACAAGGTTGAGTATTGTAATCTGTCTTGTAACCAGGTCGCCCCCGTACCTTGGCTAGTCAGGGTGCTTGTATGGATCGGGTGCTACATGTTGGGATGATCTTCGGCTAACGGTTCCCGAGAATTCTGGGAGACTTCGTCTCCATACGCGCCATGATCGGAGGCGCGCCCAACTCCTTTTTGGTTTGGGTCCCGGTCACCTAGCGCAAGAAGAACACTTAAGGGGGCTCGGCAGGCTTGGACACTAGTTGTTCTTGGTCACCCAAACCCCGCACACACCGATCTACTAACGAGCGCTAAGGTGGACGAAGACCAGAGCCCATCATCGCTGCGACGTCACCGGCTTCGTCCACGACCACCACTACGTCCACCGACGCATCATCACCGACGCATCTCTTCTTCACCTACGGCATCTTCATCAAACGCCGACGCAACTACATCATCAGTTCATCACCCTCATGGCTTCATCTGGTTCGGGTATGTGACACTCAAGCTTCCGCATCTAAGGTTTTGTAGGTGTTCATGAGTTTAGAGCTAGGGTTCATGTCCGTATTCAAGTTTAGCCCTAAGATCATGCTCACATTTGGTATCAGAGCCGTCTCTAGCTCTTCTTGAACCCTAATTATTCAAAAAACCGAACTTGATTTTGTCAATAGTTTCGGATCTAAAGTTTTATGGCTCGGATCTAATGTTTAACGACGGGATCTAAGGGGTAGTGGCTCGGGTTAGAAATTTTAGAAGGAGAGGATTTCAAAACTTGTGGAACCCTAATGTGATCCCGAGCAAAATCCCCAAATTCCCAAAATCAGAAACCCTAAAGAACTTTTTAGATGCGGCGGAAGCGTACCTTTTGAGTCGCCGGCGTCTCTTCGGCTTCTTTTCTCTCGGGCACCACCGGAGCTCCACTCGACGGCGGTGTGCGCAACCTCGGTTGCACACACGCGCCGGCGAGAGGAGCACCAGCGGCGCCACCTCAGGCCGCCGCCTCGCTCATCCTCGCGCTCGCCGGTGAACAGCGCTGCGGGGGCGTCGCTTCCTCTCCGCTCGCGTCGCCGCTCCTCCGCCTTAGAACCCCTGCGCCGCTGCGTCGCTCCGCGTGTTTTTCGCAAGGAGAAGAGGCAAATGCGTTAGGGTTAGGGTTTTTTCGCCGTTTTATCTCGCCCGCGACGCGCGTCGTCCGTTCGATCAGATCCGACGGTCACCGTTATGCGGGCCGGTGAGAGCTGTTGGGCCAAGTGCTTCTCAGCCGCTCGATCGCATCCGACGGCGGCTGCGCATTTCCGGCTGGCGGACGCGCGTGTGGGCCGCGCGTGCATGATGGGCCGCGCACACTGTTTGGGCTGCGCGTGAGTTTTGGGCCGATTCTTTTGGCCGGCTGAAACAGTGAGTTTTTTCTTTTTCTTATATTTTCAGTGCAATTTCTTATGTCTAAATCACTTTTGTGCACTGATTTAATTATTGTTTTGATGCCCAAAATTATGGTATATCATGAATAATGTATTATTGCCCAATATTATGCTTAATCTCTGATTAAAATTGAACCAACGAGATATTTTAATTAGAGACTTTTACATTTTATGTTTTTGGCATTATGTACATGCATATGATTATATTCAGACCAACGTTGTTTATAACCATGTGTAGCCATATTAATTGTTTAAGTTCTTTTTCATTATCTGCCCAACGGTGATGTGAATTAGAACTATAGTTTTTGTGTGTTATTAATCAGACCAACGTAGGATTAATTGCATGCAACATATTTCTTATGATTATCTCGATTTATGCCTGTATTTTGGTATTCAAGAATAAATGCATCAAATGTCACCACCATCGACAACATTGAGCGACTTACGGGAGTAATTTTCCCCACGGAAGGAGAGGATCCATGTTGTCCTTGGGGTATTAGATCTCGATTATGCTTTAAGGGTGCGGCTCCCATTCCCACTCCGAGGGTGAAGAAAATTATGATGACAAAAGAAAGTTTATGAAACTAATGCCGAGAAATGGGAGCGGTCCAACTGCTATCACTTATGATAATGAAGACCTCCATTTCGCTTGGGATCGGGAGCAATCCCGATTCTCAAAAAGCAACAGAGTATCGGCATCGCTTGAAGAAAAATTTAAGGGCTCCACAAAAGTTTATGCGAAGACTCGATTGGAGGCTCTTGACAACTAAGTATGATGGTTCCGATGTATTAGAGAACACATAATGATGATGACCGATATGGTAGGAAAACTTAAGGGGATGGACATGGAGATTTCGATGGTTTCCTAGTCCATTTCATTATGACCTCTCTCCTTCCGAGTATCTGACTTTCAAGATCAACTATAATACTCGAGAAGAAAAGTGGAACATGAGCGATTTAATCGCCATGTGTGTTCAAGGAGGAGGAAAGAATAAGGACGGAAAAGAGGATCTTGCACTTCAAGTTGGTGGCTCCAATAAAAGGAAGTTCCAAGGGGACTTCAAATCTAAGAAGAAGTTGGCGTTCTCCCCAATCTTTGATAAGTCGGGGCCTAAAGTGCATCTGCACCTAAGCCTCATGTGGCTCCTGCTGGAGCACCTAAAGGGGTGAATGTCATTTCTGCAAGCAGTCAGGGCACTTTCAGAAGGACTGTGTCGGATTCCTAAAGTGGCTCGCAAAGAAGGGTAATGATACAATAACTTATGTTGATGAAACTCTTTATGCTAATTTTTCCATTAATTCCTGGTGGATTGACTCAGGTGCAACTGTGCACGTTACTAATTCTTCTGAGGATTCCTTACCGCGAGAACCCTAAGAAAGGGGGAGCGAAGCCTTAGAGTCGCGGATGGAAAGGAAGCCGAAGTCGAATCAATAGGATCAATTACATTAGTCTTAGACAACGGCTTCTCGCTTCGTCTCAATAATGTAGTTTATGTTCCTTCTATTAGGAGGAATTTGATTTCAGTTTCTTTGTTGGACGATGAAGGTTTTAAGTGTACTTTTGGTGATAATAAATGTATTATTACGTTTGATTCTAATGATATTGGTCTTGCTTTTAGACGAGACAAACTCTATATGCTTTCCTTAATGAATCTCTGTATCCTTGAATGTGTGTGATGCTAAGGGTAAAAAGAATAATGAGACTTCTTGAAATTGTGGCACCGCTGCTTAGGCCACATTTGAAGGGGAGAATGGAGCGTCTCATTAAGGAAGAGATTCTCCATCCATTAGATTTCTCGACTCGGACCATTGCATTGATTGCATTAAAGGAAAATATGTGAAACAAATAAAGAAGGAGCTACTCGCAAAGACAGGACTTTTAGAATTAATTCATACTGATATTTGTGGTCCTTTTCCTGTGACATCAGTGGATGGTTTTGATTCTTTCATCACATTTACTGATGATTTCTCCCGTTATGGTTATATCTTTCCCATTAAAGACCGATCTGAGTCACTTGATAAATTTAAGATATTTAAGGCTGAAGTTGAAAATCAGCACAACCTAAGGATTAAAGTGGTAAGATCGGATCGTGGGGGAGAATATTATGGAAGACATGCCTCTTATGGACAAATTCCTGGCCCTTTCGCTAAGTTTCTTCAAGAAAATGGCATTGTTGCCTAGTATTCTATGCCAGGTGAACCTCAGCAAAATGGAGTAGCTGAGAGACGCAACCGTACACTTATGGATATGGTACGGAGCATGCTCAGCCACTCTAGTTTACCTATTAGTTTGTGGATGGAAGCACTAAAGACAGCTGCATATATTCTTAATCGGGTTCCCAGTAAATCAGTACCTAAGCCACCTTATGAATTATGGACTGGGAGAAATCCGAGTATGAAATATTTACGAGTGTGGGGTTGTCGTGCTGAAGCTAAGATATTTAATCCACATATTGGGAAATTAGACTCTAAAACAATAAGTTGTCATTTTATTGGATATCTGAAAGATCCAAAGGGTATCGCTTTTCTCGTCTCCGATAGGACAACTAAGTTTGTAGAAACAAGGCACGCTGTGTTCTTAGAGAATAATGAGGAGCCGGAGCCGTGAATATAGATCTTGAGGAGAAGCGGGTTTATGTTCCTCACCGCTCATCCCGAGACCTTTATTCTGTGCCTCGGTGGTGCACCTCCGTGAGAAAATACTGCGTTGCACCCACTGTTGGGGTCTCTGAAATTCCTAATATTGCACCTAATGATGAGCCTCAGCAGTCTCCTGTAATAGCTAATGAACCTATTAGAAGATCACAGCGGGAGAGAAGATCCGCCATCCCGAATGATTATGTTATATATATGAATGAGGATATTAATGATGTAGGGAAGGTAGACGATCCCACCTCTTATAAGGAGGCCATGATGAGTGAACATTCTCCTAAGTGGCTTGATGCCATGAAGGATGAACTAAAGTCTATGAGCACTAATGATGTGTGGGACCTAGTAGAAATTCCTGACGGAGTCAAAACAGTAGGCTGTAAATGGGTCTACAAAACCAAACACAACTCTATGGGAAATATCGAAAGGTTCAAAGCAAGGCTTGTAGCAAAAGGCTTCTCACAAAGAGAGGGGATTGATTATAATGACACCTTTTCTCCTGTCTCATCTAAGGATTCATTCAGAATCGTAATGGCACTTGTAGCTCATTATGATTTAGAGCTGCATCAGATGGATGTTAAGACGGCATTCCTTAATGGCGATTTGCAAGAAAATGTTTACATGGCTCAACCGGAAGGTTTTGTTGTGGAAGGGAATGAGCATTTGGGATGTCGACTTAAGAAATCAATTTATGGCTTGAAACAAGCGTCGAGGCAGTGGTACCTCAAATTCGATAAGATTATAAGGAATTTTGGTTTTAAAGAAAATGAAGTTGATAATTGCATATATGTTAAGTTCAAGGAGTAAATTCACCATCTTAGTACTTTATGTGGATGACATCTTATTGGCCAAAGAATGATAAGGATATCTTTGTTTGAGACCAAGAGATTTCTTTCATCTAATTTTGATATGAAGGATCTTGGTGATGCCTCTTACGTTCTTGGCATTGAGATTCACCGAGATAGGTCCAAAGGAATATTAGGTTTATCTCAGAAGGCATACATTGACAGAGTACTGAAGAAATACAATATGCATAAGTGCTCGCTCTTTGCTCCTATTGTTAAGGGCAATAAGTTTGGGACATTTCAATGTCCAAGGAACCAATATGAAACTGATCAGATGAAGTCAGTTCCTTATGCTTCAGCTATCGGAAGCATTATGTATGCTCAAGTATGTACACGCCCTGATTTAGCTTTTGTAACCGGGATGCTTAGCAGATATCACCAAATCTGTAGGACCACTGGAAGGCGATTAAGAAAGTCTTGCGCTATATGCAAGCTACTAAGAATTTCATGCTCACATATAAGAATTACGATAACCTTGAAGTTGTTGGTTATTGATTCAGATTTTATGGATGTGTTGATACTAAGAAATCTCGTCGAGTTATATCTTCACACTCGCTCGGGGAGCTATCTCGTGGAAAAGCTCCAAGCAAACCCTTACGGCATCTTCAACGATGCAAGCTGAGTTTGTGGCATGTTATGAGGCCACCGGGCAGGCTGTATGGCTTAAGAATTTTATCCCGGGACTTAGAGTGGTAGACGATCTCTGAAACCGCTCACCTTATACTGCGATAACGAACCCGCAGTCTTTTATGCGAGTAACAACAAGTCAAGTGGTGCTGCCAAACACATTGACATTAAGTATCATGTTGTGAAAGATAGAATCCAGGATCAAACCATTAGCATCAAGCATATTAGTACTAAGTCAATACTTGCGGATCCGCTTACTAAAGGCTTACCACCCAATATTTTTCGTGATCATGTTGCCGGCATAGGTTTATTAGAAAGCCTCTGATTCTGGACTAAAGGACCTTAAAAGAAAACCAACTCCCATTAAGTATAATGAACATCCATTTCAAGATAGGATAGTACACTATAGATACTGAGGTTGTATGACACTTCATTGGTCATGCGACGCATTATCTTGGTATGCTATTTTATTGAGAATGGGCTTATGATGTTAGCCTTACGATCAAAGGGGAGAATGTTGGGATGATCTTCGGCTAATGGTTCTCGAGAATCCCGGGAGACCTCGTCTCCATACGCGCCATGATCGGAGGCGCGCCCAACTCCTTTTTGGTTCGGGTCCCGGTCACCTAGCGCAAGAAGAACACTTAAGGGGGCTCGGCAGGCTTGGACACTGGTTGTTCTTGGTCACCTAAACCCCGCACACACCGATCTACTAACGAGCGCTAAGGTGGACGAAGACCAGAGCCCATCATCGCTGCGACGTCACCGGCTTCGTCCACGACCACCACTACGTCCACCGACGCATCATCACCGACGCCTCTCTTCTTCACCTACGGCATCTTCATCAAACGCCGACGCAACTACATCATCAGTTCATCACCCTCATGGCTTCATCTGGTTCGGGTATGTGACACTCAAGCTTCCGCATCTAAGGTTTTGTAGGTGTTCATGAGTTTAGAGCTAGGGTTCATGTCCGTATTCAAGTTTAGCCCTAAGATCATGCTCACACTACAATGTTTTAGCATGACTCGGTTCCTGATTGTATCCTGTCGCGTGGTCAGCGATTTAGCTGTACCATTGGGTTAATGGAAACTGAAGCTTTCCATTAAGAAAAAGAGAACAAAGTGTCAAATGAGCACACGCATAAGAAAGAGAGAGAGAGAGAGAGAGAGAGAGAGAGAGAGAGAGAGAGAGAATAACAACAATCATCCTGCATGAAGGTAACGGCCAGTCAAATCATTGGTGTGCTTGGTCTGATGTCGGTTGGGAACGGCAGTGTGATGGTTCGACTGAACGGTAGAAAGCTGTTCAAAGTTCTACGTGTCTACATTGTTCAATAACTGGTCTCGCGAAGCGATCCAATAGTCAAATCAACTTAACTAGAAAGCTAGAATAATACAAGCAATTAGTAAAAGCTAAAGTATATAAATAATAGACAAAGATACGAGAGAGCAATCCGACGGTCTTCTTTATTAATGAATAGATACGAACAAAATAGACAATATTTCCCCTCAATATATAGTCAATTTAGCACAAGAGTTTTGGTGCGCGCCCACCTATTCGACTTGGAAGAGAAGAATGAAACCAAACGAGCCCCACAAGGACTGTGCACCTCCCCATGTGGGGGTTGGTTTCGCAACACTCCCCCTTGGGTGAATAACGCGATATGCGTATGTCTCATTAAAACTCTTTTCAAAAACTCAATTGGAAAAAAGAAATGGAGAAAAGAATACATCGCATATGCAAGCTGTATTGCATTTGTTGCTGTTGGGCCGGATTAAGTGAAGGTGGGGTTGTTAATAGGAGCACCTGTGTTTTTCACCACCATGGTATTCAACTTCTTCACTCTAATAGTTATAAAAACTATGAAGATCAGAGCAAGAAGATCACAACGAAACTCTTGCGTTGAAACCAGAAAACCCCTTGACCAAAAACCCACAGCCGGTCTGACCGCCGTTATCAGGCCGGTCTGACCACCAGTGGCCTGTTTGACCACCGGTGGTCGGTCTGACCGCTGGCTGCAGAGACAACAGCCTAGAGTGATCTCCAAAACACTTAACTTTGATTCTGAGATCTAAATCCCCTAAGATTTCAAACATAGCTCGTCAAGAAGGTTAGGAACATATTCCAATCGACGATCGGGATGAATGTTCCATGAATTTCTTGGATGAGGTCAAAAAGGCACAAAAACTGGGGAAAACCAAAACTTGGGTGGAAGATGGTCAAGATAAACTTAGATTAGATCCCACACGTCCTATAAAGGTAGATCACAGCAAAAGACCGAACAAAAAGCCTTGGAACATAAAAATCCCAAAAGCACCAAAGAGAGGACAAGAATAAGATAGAACCCATCTTATGGCAAACTTGCATGGCTTGATTTGAGGGATTGTAAGTTTACAGACACTCAACCATTGAGGGCAAAAGCTCAACACTTGAGCACTTAATCGATCCATCTCTCTAAAACCATAGCCTTCTCTATCTCCCTACTTTCCCTAAATCACAAATTAGGGTTTCCTTTGCTTGAATGGATGAGTGCAAATCCTGCATTCCTCCCTTTTATAGTGGAGGCTAAGTCTAGAGAAAACCATAATAGGAACCCGTTAAGCCCACACACAAACGAGTATACACGCACGCACGCTTCTCAAATCGGATGATGATCTGGGTCTCCCAAAAATGTCTCTTCATGATCTTCATCTTCTTTTGACCTAAATCACCTCTCCTTTGTGCCGCCCCACGTCGTGGTTTCTCTAAGATCACCAACCCAGTATTTTAGTAAAGATACCAAAATACCCCTTCTCGATCCTTCTCCAAAGGCCGAGTCTAATCAACGTGAAGAAATCTCATGCTTCGACACGCGTAGATTCATCAATGGCTCTTTTTATGTCGGCAAGTCTCTCCCATTCGGCTCCCATCAGAACCACTATAGCACTTGCATTGACCCTCCAAGACACTTGATGCAACCCGTTGCACTAAATTTCCCGTTCGGTCGTTCTTATCCATCTTGCACCATGCTTGAGTCCAACCACTTCACCAGGCATTCTCAATCGTTCTGGACCTCAGCTCTCCTAGCCTAGTCCCGATCTTCCTCACCGTTGACCGTAGTTGACTCCAAGCCACCTGCACAATAATAGACCAAGAAATCAATTTCGGGCACATGTTCCTCGCAACTTGACCCACGTTAGCCAAAACATGCATCATGCAACACTTATGTAATGAAACCCATGATTATGGCCAATTCCATAGGGTTCTCCACTTTCCTATTGCCAAAATCCCCTCTGGCCAGTCTGACCATCGCCCTCGGCTGGTCTGACCACCCACCGGTCTGATTGCTAGTAGATATCCTCTCAGACCGCTCCCAAATATTTTCTCAAGGACTAGAAAATGCCCTCTTTGGACATTTCGGAAAAACTCTACCTAGTTTTGCCTCGAAACTCCATCTTCCATGAAACTAGTGCAAACACACTTCCTAACACTCCCACATAAGCATTTGATCACATTCCCCAAACTTCCACCTTTTCAAATCCGGACAGTTTGACCGTCACTTTTGGCTGGTCTGACCGCCACCCTAGGGTCGGTAAGACTGCCACTTACCTGACAAATGCGAAACTTTGCTAAATCGAGGGTTTATCACAAACACCTCAACACTATTGCCAATTGTTCAACACACCAATATTAGGATTATACACATGATCTCCACTGTCGCCTCATTAAAAACCTCATGCGAGAAACCTTCTAGTAAATACTCACTAAGAGGAAACAAGTACAACACTTGATCTTCTTGATCATATCATCTTTTGGATTACTATCATTCCTGCATAGTTTTGATTCTTCAAAAAATCAAAGATATATGGACTATTAAGGGAAGTGCTCCCCTGAATTGTACTCCTCTTTAAGTGGAAAAACCTTTAAGGTAACTTTAGGTGGTGATCATCAAATTGATTCCTTCTAGTTAAATCAAAGTTAAGACTTTAATAGTCTAAAGTATGATGATCCAAATTTAGCATATGACATCCGTTGGAATCTTCCTATTCCAATGTCGTAATCACATTTATTAAAAATAAAACATAAGTAATGATATTGTGAGTAAATCTATTATATTATCACAATGTTTAGTCTTCTAGACATTTATCCCACTATTTTTCTAGAGATTGTGAGGAAAAAACAATTTGGGAACAATGTGCTTAACACATTCAAATAGCCACTATTTAACTGTGCAACACAAGCAAATATTTATCCTTTCATAGGACTATGTGGGTAAAACTAATTGCAATGGCACATACCTTCTGGATGTAACTTATTAAACCTCTTTATCTAGGGATAAAAATATGCTACCTTCTTTGAGTGGATTTTCAAAGTCACAACTAATTAATATGTTCTGCAGAACTATAAGAATTGGCTTGTACCACTACAAAGTAATATACAACTAATATAAATTTTGGCACTTTGGGGATTAACCATGTTTCTAATATCACCAATATATGTGTACCTTTGTGGTATTAGAGTATACCACCATTCCACTATCTTCTTGGTGGAGATGCACTATATAAGTGCTTATATGGCACAATTATGGTCTTATGGTTCCTCATTTCATTCTTTCAGTCTACCTACTTCTAGGATCATATAGTCATTGATGTGATTTCAGATATCGACTAGTAAGTCATTTAAATTTATTTCTTCAAAGAAAATGCTCATTCTTTAGGTTGATACTTATTAATAAGTATGAGATCTATATGTGTTGTGATTTTCTTTCCTTCTCATTAGGAATCTTGAGTCCTTCAAGGATCTCTTCATTCAGATTTCAGAATCCATTACATGTCTATTATTTATTCACGCCATTTGCCAGAAATACTGTGTAGCAAAACATAATTTCATTCATAATATGGGAGTATTGATCTTCTACAAGGACCTATGAACCATCATTGTTCACCACCTCATTATTTTCGTAATGACCCATAAAGTTTGAACTTCGTGTTCCAAGAGATACATTTAGCGATTATGATTCAAACTCAATTGCTTTTTATTTGACTCGATATCGATCGTCGACACTATGCCACAGACTTTATTTTCGAATCTGGGTTCTCATTTGAGGATCATTAGCAACTATAGAGGCAATGCTGTCGACAACTATTCTTTTCTCCCATATCCTCATAATTTGAGGTTATAGTGGCTTTCCCTGTGCTAACTATATGAGCATCACTTCCTGTTCTTTACTCTTATTTATTCCGCATTCCCAACATTGTAGTTTGTGTGCGCTTATGTTGCTGTAATTTTTATCTTCATGATGAGTCTATTTCTTCTGAACTTCCTGCTCAGCCTCTTCATGTGGTCACCTTCTTGGCGAATTATCTTCCAGAGTATTAAGGAGTGTTTAACCATTATTTGACTAGTGTCATTAGACCATAGAATCTGCAGGCACCAACAAGTCATTCCGCCAAGGTGTATATACTATTCAAAACCCAGGGTATACCACTCTTAGTGGTATGTTTCCTTCTTACAAACACAACTTGGTTACTCATTTATAATTTTGTAAACAATTATCTTGCAAGCTCCCCTTTTGGCTTTCAGGAGTATTAACTAAACCTATAGCTTAGCTTGGCTAGTGCATGAATCTTAATATGAAAGATCTTTTCATCCAGGAAAATATCAGGGTATTCAAAAATTTTGGGCTTTTCTCTCCCCCTAATGCCAATATTAGATCTTTATTAATAGCATACCATAAAAGTCCCCTATCATGGGCATTAGATTACATCCAACATATACCCCCAACTTGTAGTAGAGGCCCATAGATGTATGCTATGGTGGTGATAATATGTGGGAAATATTTCATTATTTGAACACGCACTAATTTCACTTTGGGGTTATTCATTATATAGAGTGAGCTGGTTTTTTTTATTAATGTAGTGGCATGAAAACTGCATGACCCTAACATTATGTGGGTTATCCCATCTCCTTGTGGGTTATTATTCTATGACAAAGATCCCATATAGGGGTCCAAGAGTCGACAGACTTGTTCTATTGTTTAGCTACTTTGTTCTTTGCCTATATTTTGATCCAATTACTCATACTATATTTAAACTAATTTGAATCATTAAACTTTAAGTTTATAATTTACACAACATGTTTTCTATGGTAACAAGAACATAAATATAATGCTGCAACATAAACCATTGACCAGATCAAATTAATATGCACATAAATAGTAGATTTTGATCCGAATACAACCTTAGTTGAATCACCCAAAAGATTCACTATTCTATGAGATTATTCTACAGGAATATGACAATTTAGTTAAGCAGATGATAATTGTATACCTTACTTCTATTTACAATACCAAAGTAAATATGGCCAATTTAGATCATCCAAGATCGTTATAATCCAATAGATCATCATCTTTTATTTCGGGAGTCACTTTTACTTGGGGTAAACAATATGGTTGTCAAAGGTAATGGGGTTTCAGTCCGCTTATACCAATATGCATGTGTCCTAACCAATAAGTATGGTGTGATTCAATATGCGCCATGTGTAGCGAGTGACAATACTTCCCGCGTTGCGTCTAGCGGATGCCCTTCCTATGCAGCAATGAGCGACATTGCTTCCTATGTGACACAAAGTGGCTGCACTTCCTGCACTACGACAGTCATAGGCACGACTACATGCCGATGGTGAAGCAGACGCGACAAAGGCCCTACTGTAGGCTACTAAGATAATGGTCATTAACAACATAACATGAATGCCATTCTTCATATCTACCATATGTTGACAATCATTATTCTATATATTTATTAATCTTCCAAATAATCTAGATTACTTAATTGCTTCAGGCTCTTACCTCGGATATGCCATTATGCTTGTCATGGGTTTTGTTTTCCACATTTTGCTTTTGCCTCTTCGTATCAAATTTACCTCTCATGCCCAAATTCCTCCCCTTTTCACGCCAACCATAAAATTTGAGTGATAGTGTGTGCTTCTTGCATTTGCTTTAAATTATGTCAGATGCTTCTAGCAATACATTGCAATCATACTTCTACTAGAGTACAATTTTTTTATTTGGCGAGAAACCAACATATACCCTATAAATTTCGGCTTACGGAGTTCCTAGGCAAGGAACAATGTGGTAATGGGTGGAATCATATAGACTTCAAGCCTTAGGCCACAAGTTATTTTGTACTCGTTTAAGGGTTATACAATTTTCTTAGCCAAAATGATTCTTCGGAGATCTATAGAAGGCCAACCAATTTCATTTGTTCATGTATTGCCAGAAATTTGGTTTTCCTTTTTCCTACTAGGCATTAATGCACACAAAGAACTAGTGGATAAATAATCTACATAGTTAATTGAGGCTTAGTGCATAACAAGAGCATATTTTCATAATTATTTATAATAGGCAAGGTGGGGAGATTCGATTATTTGCCATAGCCAAACATGCGCAATTCATGATTTACCACTCATGCCCCTATGACATGTAGCCCTAGGACCCACACGTCAATCACACATGTAGTGGCAAATCATGAATATCACACCTTTGCAGAGCAAATTATTAATTATTCCTTAAAGATTTTATTACATGTAACAGATGTTACTAGCTAGCATTTACTACAAGTAAGATATGCTATAGGCAGAGGGCATGATAGGTAAGTTAAGAAACCTATACATCAAGTAAGATCTTCCCCTTTTTCAGAAATTTGCCCTATTTTTCTGGGAAAGACATTAATCTAATTCATAAGTTTTCAGTCTAAAGCAAAAGATAAGAACTTGCTCTATGAGAGCATTACTAAGTTCTACATAAACTATATCTAAACTAATAATGCAACTCGTGTAGGTAATACATCTAATCATAATTAAGGGCAACCATGAGAATACTGCAGGTCTCCATATATCTCCCCCTGGACTTATCCATAGTCTGAATGCACCTACTTTATTTCCCTTCCATTATACTGCCCATGGACTTTTCTCCGGCTAGAATACCATTTCTTCCGAGTATTTGCATGTTCTTCTTGAACAAGCTTGGTCCCTATGGGACTAGTAGTGTGATTCTTCATCAGGACATCACTCTACTTTCCTGCAACTAGCAAGACAGAGATCTATTTCAGCATAGTTGGTATGATGATACTGCTATTGTAATGTCACGTTTCTAGGGTGGAAGGAGGACATAGTCTACTCAATAATATCAGCTTTAGTAAACTACCTTCTTACATAGCCTAGATAAGAGACAATACGCATGACAGGACTATAATCCACTGCGGACTTATTATCCCAAAAGGGACGGTTCGATTTGAGTATTGTGCCTGCAGGGGCACAATTGACTTTGGCGTGTTTGCGCGTGCGGTCGCACTTCCTGCGCAGCGCCAAGCGGCGGCACTACCTACACCGTGGCTTAATTAAAGATAAGGGTATATGATTAATATCAATATTCAGTGTCTAGGTAAGGTGGTTACTGCCATCTAAGGCAGGCTAAAACCCTCTTAGTGATGTCTAACAAACTTATATTATTCATGCAATTTTCTACAACCGGTAAAATAATTAAAACGTATGAAACGAGTGCAAAATAGTAAAGATTAGTTTAATCTATTCGTCAGACAATTTTCCTAATTTCCAATAATTTTCCTAGCATTATTTTATACTTGGTACCTCGTTCCCAAAAACGCTTCACCTCAAGCCCAAGAACGCTCGAGACCTCACGCCTAAGAACTCCTGGAACCATACGTCTAGGAGCAATTAATTGTGTATTCTACCAATTTTCTAAATTACCAAAAACCTCATAAAATAATTGCCCAAACACACAATGCTAGGAAAGAAACCATAAAAATAAGGTGCTTCCAGAATATGTACTAAGTCTAAGGTTTCACAAATTTATATAAGCTCATATGCCTAAAATTTTTGTTTCTATGATTATTTATGGTTATTTTAGAAATTAACTAAATAGTTAAAGTAATTAACCTAAATTACCTAAGTTACAAAATTCCTTAAATCCATACTGTCCTGTCGCAAAAGTCCAAAAATTGGAGGTTTTTTCTGCAAGATTGCCGGAAAGCAGAAATTCACCGTAATTTCTTGAAACTCCAAGGGATTTTTCGCAAAAATTCCTTATACCGCAGCTCCTCATGATTTTTTTGGAAATACAAGGGCCTTTTGCAAAATGTATTTCTAGACCATTTTTTCTTTTCTTCGACGAAAGAAACTTGACGACGTACAATGTCCTTGTAGAGAAATCATGCTGATAACGCGTTGAATAATTAGTATTGCCAAACGATCCAATAGCCAATCAAGTCAACTAGAAAGCGAGAATAACACGAGTAATTAGCAATAGCAAAAGTAAATGAATAATAGACAAAGACAAGAGAGAGATCAATCCAACGATTTTCTTTACTGATGAATAGATGCGTACAAAATAGATAGTCTTTCCCCTCAATATATAGCCAATCTAACCTAAGAGTTATGGTATGTGCCCACCTCTTCCACCTAGTAGAGAAAAAGGAAACCAGGCAACCAGGGCCGTCGCCTCCCCATGCATCAACTGATCCCTATCACACCACCAAATTCATGCACTTCTACCTATAAATTAACGGGGCACCACTGCACGCACGTACCTACATGCAATATAACCAGCTAGATATTATCTACATTTATCTCATACACATGCGTAGATATATATGTCACTTCAAAAGTGCATATTCAACAAACGCCACTATAAAGAATTGCATCAGTAAAATGCCACCCTAAAGAATATTTCTTCAGAAAAAAAAACTAAAATGACACCCATCTTTTTTATTTTACCATTTTGCCTTTTAATTCGCCCTCTTCCCCTTGTCTTTCCACCTCCGGCCACCGTCAGCGGTGAGCCAAACCTTAGCCGGTGCATCACAACCCTTTGCTGCCATGACACCTGCACTACCGCTACACACCACCACAGCACCCTCACCGCTCAGCCGCATCGCCCCTCTTTCTCCGTATGCTAGCCCAAGCATTGCCTCCTTTCTTCCCCACTCCCGATGAGCTCCATTTGTGCATTGTCAATCCAGTTCGTGCACTATATCGTCAAGCACCATCGCACCACTGCCTCTCTTGCTATTGCTAACCTGCTCTACCAGGGCCTTTTGTTGCCTCTTCTCCATGGGCAAAATTGGATCCATGCCACTCTAAAAACTTGCTAGTTCGGAATATGTCACTCCAAAAAAGTAAATTGAAAAAAAATATCACTCTAAAACTTACCTTCTTTGATATATGTCACTCTAGAACTGTTTTGTCCTTGGGCCTCTCCTTCTCCCCACCGGTCACCATCCTCTCCTACTTCTTCCTCCTGATGCTGCTGGCCACGCCGCCAACCCTCTCCTCCTCTGCCACCAGCAGCGTCAGCCTTCTTCTGGTGTCATCCGTCCTCTTCTGCCGGCGGCCCTCTTCTTTTGCTCCTCGCCTCTCTAGCTTTCCCATCCTCCTGGCGCTCTGGTCACTCCCTTGGTCTCCACGGCGTTCGGCCTTACGACGGCGTTCCTCGTCGGCTATCTCCGCTCCAGCAAACTCGCTTTCCCGCCACTGCTCCGCTCGCTCGCGGTTCTCGCCTACACAGTCGTGCTCACCTATCTGATCAACTTCTACAACCTCCTTGTTGGCCTTCGTAGATGCAGTAGATGCCGACAGCAGCGGCGGCGGAGGAGGCATATAGAGGCGGCAGAGACGATTGGCCGTGGCAGACGCCAATGGCGGAGGAGGAGGAGGGGGGCGTAGATTGGGCGGAGGCGACGAGGCCGCGTTGGGTGCCAGTGGCGGCAGAGGAGGAGAGGGCTGACGACAGCGGGAGAAGAAGGATGACGGTAGTGGGGACAGGAGGAAGGAAGACGGTGGCACCAAGGGGAGGAACTTCGGTTGGCATGCTCACTGGAGCAAGATTCGATGGCGGGGGCGCGAAATCAGAGCAGGGGAGGATGGCGACCGGTGGGGAGGAAGGAGGGGCCCAAGGGCAAAATAGTCCTAGAGTGGCATATATCATGGAAGGCAAGTTTTAGAGTGACATTTTCTCAATTTACTCTTTTGGAGTGACATATTCCCAATTGGCAAGTTTTAAAGTGGCATGAATCCAATTTTGCCCTTCTCCGTCGCGCCCCTGATCAGCGAAGAGGTTTTGCTAAGAAGGGTTTGAGGACAAAGGGGGAAATGGCAAAAGGGAGAAAAGGAAGTGCCATTGTACTAAGAAACATTCTTGAAGCTGGCATTGGATTGCACCAATTCTTTGTAGTGACATTTTTACCAAGTGCCAATATCTTGAGTACGCAATGCGGCTAATCAATCTCCTGTTAATTGAAGATGTCGACGCTTAATTAGTTTTTGATGTCACATATATGGTAACCGGTTCTAGTCGACATTAGTTCTTCCGTAATTGTCTTTGCCCCATTTAGTTCGTTAGTTGTGTGATGTGGTTAATTAAGAAACGTTGTACGTGTAGTGTGTGAAGTGCACATCTAGAAGTGAACATTGCACCCTAGTCTGTCTAGTACCCAAATTAGTTGGTTACCGGCAAAGCAGAGATTGGGTTTAATTGGCAGTCATTCCATGCACATCAACCAGTGACTCTTAAGCTCGAAAAGTTGGCAACTGAAAGCAATGGTTACTTACAGAAACGGTTGCTTATTAGCTTGTACTTGGATTTGATGACCATGGCCCGGGTTGATAATCCTTGCTAATTTGTTGCTACCGTTAAACATTTGCAATCGATTATTCACCAACCGATCGAGGTGAAAAGCAGAAGAGAAACAGTCATTTCATGGCATTTGCCAGGGCAAGAAATGTCCAACATGGCACAAGAAGCATTGCTTCTGTAGTTCTATTTTCAACTTCTATACATCTTTTTTCTTTACTTTCGTCGGGAGAACTTCTGTTTCGAGGAGTAGTATGCGAGTGCTATAAATATAAATATGTATGCATTTTCCGCACACTCGAACTTCCGATGAAGCTTTTGCGCTTCTCAGCTCAGGAGGATTTCCGTACGACAGATTTTCTTTGTGGTAGCAACTTGGGAGTCCCTAGTTCTTAATTGGCCTATAATATTTTGCGATGTGGCACAATACAGCACAAATTATATATATTCATTCTTCCTAACCGACCAAAGGATTGAATTTATCCCACAATGCAGCAGGGTTTTGGTTGCCGGGAAACTTTTTTTACAGGACCCCACCGGTTAAAACAAATTCCGTGAAAACCAGAAAAAATCGGCAGATTTCGTCCGAAGTTTTTTGAATTCAAATCTGAATTTCGTTGATGGAAAAAATAAAATAAAAAACTGCAGTTCTCAAGGTTCCAACTCAGGACCTGCCATTACCAACGCAGCTACCATACCACTAGGTCGCGTGATTGCCGTTCCGAAATTCCTTTATATATTGATGAAATTCACGTAAATCCGTTTTTTTTCCACTTGCATTCTTACCGGGGGCGGCCGGTAAATCCGAATTTTGGCGATTTTCGCTGAATTTCGGCTGGTAAATTGAACCCTGCAATGCAGTACCAAGGATTGAAAAGTTCATCTCGACAGGTACAAACAAATGGCGCAAATCGATCGACCGATCATCTCACCGGTTCTCCCTGTTTGAGTTGGAAACTTATGTACACCAGCATGCAGGTTTGGAGATGGTTAATTTCGTGCTGATTTTAATGGAATGTTAACTACTAGCTAGGTACACAAGACGGGTTGTCGGATACAATACTTCCATTTGCCAGCCAGCTAGCTGGAGACTCGATCGTGTGTTGGACGACAGCATAAGCCGAGAAAACGACATTTCAGAGGGGTACGTGCACTTAGCCGTTGATCGGCTGAATCAACACAAGACAACAAAAACCAGCAACAACGACCGTCAAACAAAAATAGGTACAGAAACAGACACAAGACTGTGCCGGACGCGGCACAAAAGTAACGGCTGGTCAATTCGTTGGTGTGCTCTGTGGTCTCATGCCGGTGGGGGACTAGGAACGGACGACAGGGCGATGGCCCGATCGAAACCTAGAACTGTATTATCAAGACAATGCACACACTCAACACACACCACACTCATACCACATGCGCACACATACGTGTGTGCGCTCTCTATACATGTTTGGAATTTGTCGGAGGCACCGAAGACTCTAGTTAGTGCGGGTACACGTTTTTTCACTGAATACGCACGGCACGATGTTTTGCTAAGTTCATGAGCATGCATGCATGACTATTAATTCTCTATTGACTAGCTAGCTAATTGGTTAATTAGTCGTTAATGACACATCATATCATGCACCTAATGCATGCCATTCCACCTAGCAATTAACGGGGCCACACAGCTGCTTGTACGATTAATTGGATGTTGTGAACTTGCCATGCACTCATATGGCCTTGTCCACGTTTATCTAAAGAGAAAATTAGCTGGCAACACTGCCAAATTGT
The DNA here is from genome assembly GCA_036346255.1 of Ampelocalamus luodianensis. Lineage (NCBI taxonomy): Eukaryota > Viridiplantae > Streptophyta > Magnoliopsida > Poales > Poaceae > Ampelocalamus > Ampelocalamus luodianensis. The sequence continues at coordinate 46,538,156 of CM070634.1, read as the reverse complement.
GCTGTAAATTTTGGAATTTTTTTTTTTTTATCTTCGCATTGTGAGTATGGCAACTGGGGCATATCGTGCAAATGTGACATGTCTATGTTTGCAATGCAACTAATAGGAGATGTTAATGGTTGACTATAGTTTTTGTTTGCTTTATATATGGTAAGTGGTTCAATTCAAAACGACATTGCGTGACATTTAATTACTCGCTTTATTGTATATCGGCTCGTTAGATCGACCCGATGGCGCGGACACTTTATCTAAATCAGATCTATTAATAGTACGAGCCTTATAAGTGTAGTTTACTCTCATATTATTTATTCAATAGAGAGGGCAGACATCCTCCCCCATATATAAGGAGGGTAGGTAATGCTTATTGCACGAGCCACCAAGTCATATATCTTGTGTCTCTTGTTCTACTTTTATTGTCGCGAGTTTGATTGCTTGATCGTTGGCATGCGACCATAAATATACAGTGGTTCTAATTTTTTTTCATGTTAGGGCATCTCCAATAATTAGGGATAACCTTATCTTTAACATATGTTACATCATCTTTAGAGACTATCTCTAATATAAAGTCTCTAGCACACTTTCCAATATTTATATTTTATAATTTTCATTTGAAACGGACCTACATGTCAACTAGAGTATATTAATGTATCATATCTTGTTTCGCATGCATGACAATCACTTCAGAAAGAGACGATCTGTACTCTCTCTCCTCCACGTAGGATTTTGTTGACGTGACATGGCTAAGAGACGATAATAAATACACTATTAGAGATGCCCTTAGGTTGTTCCCAATGCCCAATATCTTAGTGCAGTTTCTTAATGCATGAGGAGTGTTAGGGCATGTACAATGGTACAGACAGCTGCTGTCTATAACAACCCTCCATGTCACCTATAGACAACACTAAAGACAGCTCGTACAATGGTACATACAGCTGCTGTCTTTTTAGTTATCTTTATATAACACACAATCATTTAATACTTTTCTTGTTTCTGGTGCTATAGTCGACTACAAGATTGTAGACAACATCTTTCTCTCTCTCCATTCTCTTTCATCTACGTCAGCAAAAATCCTGTATAGCAATGACTATAGATGACTGACATAAACCCATTGTACATGCTTTTATGATGTAGAATCTCAAGGAGATGGTGTGTACAAGATGGAAAAGAGTTAATTTTCTTGTCTATGACTTCGAACCAGAACAATATCTTATTTAGATACTGCAACAATCTCTCACCTCATTTAATCTACTGCCATCTCAGTACTTTACCTACATGGTACCCTTAAGATATCGGTTAGGTGAAGCATTAGGAGCAGCTTTACTAGTTGGTGTGTATATGAGTTTGGGTGCTCGATCGTCGGTAACGCGACCATAAATATACAACTGTTCTAATTTTTGTCCATGTGGTTAGCTGGTGTGTCGCGGTTAATTAAGAAATAAATATCGTGTGCGCGCGTTAATTGTGCAGCGAGCGTTGCACCTTAATTTGAGCAGTACACAAACAACTTAGTTGGCAATTACTAACAGGTCGGGATTCATTGGCCGTCATTCCATGCGCATCGATCAATCAGTCCACGTTAATTAATTGGGAACTGAACCGAAAGCAATGGTTACTTGCGCCAACGGTTATGTTTGGTTACTTAGTTTTCTACTAGAATTTCATGATCATGTCGAGTTGGCGTTCTAAAAATCAAAGAAAAATGAGTGAAAAATGGAATATGACCAAGATTGGCTGATAACCACCCGGTTACTGGCTCCTGGACAGGTCCTTGAAAACTTCTCCCTAAGGGTTTGTTTGCGAAGCCTATTCTTGGCCAGGATATATGTGGGTAGACCGGGAATTTGAACTAAAATCATGGTCCATCTATGGGGATGAACAGATATTTTAGCCCAACCAAACAAACCACAAGGGTTTGTTTGGATAGCAAGGGATTAGAGCCGATCTCTACGGATGGACAGAGATTTTAGTATATTTTTCGTACTAATGCCAATCCGAAGAGATTAGGTCTAATCTCCATCTACCAAATAAGTCGTAACGGGTTTTGAAATCACGCTAGAAAGTATTGGAATTGGGCATATATGTGTAAAGGCCTATTTATTCCTAAAATTCCAAAGCATGTAATTTCATATGACCACTGAGAGTTATTCCTTAGACCACCTTTGGACAACTTAGGGAGATCCTCTTGGACCTCCCTTGGAGATCTCGTCGGATAACTTCAAGAGAGTGTGGTCAAAATACTATGATCCTCTTAGATCTCTTCGGGAGATCCTCTTGGACCTCCATTGGAGATTTCTCTTGGACCTCTTCGGAAATCTTTTTGGACCTCCTTTGGAGATTTCTTTTGGACCTCTTCGGAGATCCTCTTGGATCTCCCTTGGAGATATCTAAGAATCACTCCAAGAGAGTGTGTTCGAAACACTATAGTCAAATAACGTGGTCAAAGCTGTAGACAAGTGGTCAAAGCTGAAGACCAACGTGTAATCAGAACATGATAAATACTGCTTAATTACCATTAATTGGTTTTGAATTAGCAGTTACCAGTGTTCTAATGTGTGCTTTATTGAGTAGTTACCAGAGAGCAATTAACTCAACCCTTAAAATGGTCTGGAGACGTCCAGACCAAATGAATCTTTCCCATTCCAATTTTCTTGGACTTCCTCTCTGTTCTCTTGTGCTGGAGTGTTGTGCTGTTTAAACTAAGCCGTCCCATCTCCTCGGCGTGCATCGGGAAGGAGGGTGAGCGGTGTTAGACCATGTGGCTAGGTCTAGTATAGTTTAATTGATGAATAATTGACAATGTTGATTGCTGATGTTAATTGAGACGTGTGGCGTGTGTGTGAACTTATGTCAGTCAAGTTGGGAAGAACTTGTGCCAGGAAAAATATGGTATTTTGGTCTTTGCATGTGCAGGGTAATTCGGAGACGATCGTAGTCTACGGCGGCGACGGGGAGATGGTTTGGTGCAAAGTTATAGTCCAAAGGGTCGAGGATGCTGGAGGAGACGGTCGGGCTCGAGTTGAGGCTCGTGGAGATCAAAAATGGATTATGCGTGTTGGAGATACGGAGGTGAGGTCCGGAGGCTACGACAAGTGACGAGGTACAGTCTGGTGGCTATGACACGTGATAATTTTGGGGTATCCAAAATTGGATTTGTAATTTGGTGTAAAAGCCTATGTATTGGGCCATAGGAATAGTGGACCGTATATGGGTGATTTTGTGTCAACGCTAGAAGGCCCGTTAGGAATTTTAGGTTTATTGCTCATGTGTATGAGCTGTAGGTATAAATAGCAGGCGACGGCCGACACTTTTGTTTTTGAACTGCGAGGGTTTTCTGGCGGCCGCTCCAGGACGTGATTGCTAGCTACCGAATGGTTTATATCTCACGTACATGAGTGTGCAGAAGAAAAACACTTTTTACATTGAGTTAGTCTAAAGAATCATCCTGTTGGTTGATTGCTTGTACGGTGCAAGTTATTCATCTACTTGTCTCAGCATCAATAGTAGGCGAGTTGCTAGCAGCGGCAGTCAAGGGCGCCTGGCTGGTTTTTGATTCTCATGAGATTTAGTGCTCGCAACGTGAGGGGATTAGGGGACGACGACAGCAAGAAATTGGTCAAGCGCCTGTGACTGGAAGAAATCTAGTGCTTGCGGCAGTACATACGACGTGAGTGTTTTTGGCTCTCTTGAAATCAAGCAGGAGGATTGATTTTAGACGGAAGCGATGCACTTATTTTTTTTTATCTGCTACAGTAATTTATGCTGTATGAACAGCATGTCACACTGTTGTTGCAGTACATGTCCCGTACTAAAACTGTTTGCTACAGTTCACATTACCGTGAAAAATACTTTTTCCCATTTGCTGTCTTTTGTTTTCGTATTTTTACTGTGTTGGCAGATTGGATAATCAGAAGACAGTAAATTTGAGAAAAAAAAACTTCCGCTGTGAATTACAATCATTCACCCCCCCTCTGAGTATCATTAACGATCCTACAAGCGGTATCTCCGAGCCATTATGACAGAGTTCACCTGTATGGAGCGACAATAAGGTTTCTAGACAGCGCACCTGCGCGACCGCTCGCTACGTTGCATCGTCTACGGTCTTCTTCCTGTTTTTCATCGACCTACTGTAAGTTGGTTGTATGGCCAGTATATTCTGTTATAAACCTGTTATTGAGTATGTTTAGAAGTATAATGAGTAGGCTGCTGTTAGTATCGATTTATGTATCACTAGTTATTTGTGATCTTTGCTTCATAATATTAAAATCTAAAATTAAAATGTTATCCATATTAACCACTCAAAACGACAGGTTTCCGTTGGCACAGAAGCTGTCCGTGACACAGCCGCATCAATATTCAGCTTTGTCACAAACATCTTGGCTTGGAGGAATCCACCTGGGTACTTTTCTCACTGGGGCGCTTCTTTTCCCCTGTGTAGCAGTCACTCGATGAGCAATTTCCCAATCAGAGAGCATCTTGTTAATAAGGCCAACAGTTGCATTTTCTGGTTGGTTAATATATTATATTGCCATGGGCTGTGCCAATAGTATGGGCCGGAGACATGTCACACAAAAGCCCAACGCTGCTTATCTTCCTGTTTTGTTTTCCTTTTCCGTTTGATTCATTGTTTGTTGTTGTTATATCACTATATTAAACCTAGTACATCACGCACGACCGCGCTGACGCTGGTCCAACTCGCCTTGTTTTACCTTATTTGGCTGGTTAGTTGTTACTATACGGTCATGGCCCACCACATCCCGCCTCCGCTAACGTAAAGGGCAAGTTTTAATATAGACAAAATTGGCTACTGGGCACGCAACTTTGTCACCCTTTGTTGATAGATAGCAAAAAAATATGACTTTACCAAAACACACATAAATTTTATGGCTACTAGTAGTAGGACACTAAGGAGAGTATAATATCATTTTCGGGCTGAAGATGAGAGATAAGGCTCTATCTTCTTTCTTCCTCTTCTTTTTCCTCCCTAGCCGAACCAACCCGATCCGGTCGTGGGCTGCCCCCTGGTCCAACTGCTGCCGCCTCCACCCGTATGTGTGCCACCGCCCACGATGTCCTTCTCTCCTTTTCACTTCCTCCCTAGCCAAACTGGCCCAATCCGGCCATGGGCCTCCCCTGGTCCAACTCGCCTTGTTTTACCTTATTTGGCTTGTTAGTTGTTACTATGCGTCGTGGCTCACCACATCTCGCCTCCGCCGCTAACGTAAAGGGAAGTTTTAATATAGGCAAAATTGGCTCTGAGGCACGTAACTTTGTCACCCTTTGTTGATGGACAACCAAAAAATATGGCTTTGCCAAAACACACTGAAATTTTATGGCTATTAGTAGTAGGACACTGAGGAGAGTATAATATCATTTTCGGGCTGAAGATGAGGGATAAGGCTCTATCTTCTTTCTTCCTCTTCTTTTTCCTCCCCAGCCGAACCAACCTGATCCGGTCGTGGGCCGCCGTCCAATCGCCGCCGCCTCCACTCGTATGTGTGCCACCGCCCACGACGTCCTTCTCTCCTTTTCTCTTCCTCCCTAGCCAAACTGGCCCAATCCGGCCATGGGCCTCCCCTGGTCCAACTCGCCTTGTTTTACCTTATTTGGCTTGTTAGTTGTTACTATGCGGTCGTGGCCCACCACATCCCGCCTCCGCCGCTAACGTAAAGGGCAAATTTTAATATAGGCAAAATTGGCTACAGAGCACGTAACTTTGTCACCCTTTGTTGATGGACAGCCAAAAAATATGGCTTTGCCAAAACACACTGAAATTTTATGGCTATTAGTAGTAGGACACTGAGGAGAGTATAATATCATTTTCGGGCTGAAGATGAGAGATAAGGCTCTATCTTCTTTCTTCCTCTTCTTTTTCCTCCCCAGCCGAACCAACCCGATCCGGTCGTGGGCCGCCCCCTGGTCCAACTGCCGCCGCCTCCACCCGTATGTGTGCCACCACCCACGACTTCCTTCTCTCCTTTTCTCTTCCTCCCTAGCCAAACTGACCCAATCCGGCCATGGGCCTCCCCTGGTCCAACTCACCTTGTTTTACCTTATTTGGCTGGTTAGTTGTTACTATGCGGTCGTGGCCCACCACATCCCGCCTCCGCCGCTAACGTAAAGGGGAAGTTTTAATATAGGCAAAATTGGCTACAGGGCATGTAACTTTGTCACCCTTTGTTGATGGACAGCCAAAAAATATGGCTTTGCCAAAACACACTGAAATTTTATGGCTATTAGTAGTAGGACACTGAGGAGAGTATAGTATCATTTTCGGGCTGAAGATGAGAGATAAGGCTCTATCTTCTTTCTTCCTCTTCTTTTTCCTCCCCCAGCCGAACCAACCCGATCCGGTCGTGGGTCGCCCCCTGGTCCAACTGCCGCCGCCTCCACCCGTATGTGTGCCACCGCCCACGATGTCCTTCTCTCCTTTTCTCTGCCTCCCTAGCCAAACTGGCCCAATCCGGCCATGGGCCTCCCCTGGTCCAACTCTTCTTGTTTTACCTTATTTGGCTTGTTAGTTGTTACTATGCGGTCGTGGCCCACCACATCCCGCCCGCGCTAACGTAAAGGGCAAGTTTTAATATAGGCAAAATTGGCTGTGGCACGTAACTTTGTCACCCTTTGTTGATGGACAGCCAAAAAATATGGCTTTGCCCAAACACACTAAAATTTTATGGCTATTAGTAGTAGGACACTGAGGAGAGTATAGTATCATTTTCGGTCAAGATGAGAGATAAGGCTCTATCTTCTTTCTTCCTCTTCTTTTCCTCCCCACCAACCAACCCGATCGGTCGTGGCCGCCTCGTCCAATCGCGCCGCCTCCACCCATATGTGCCACCGCCCACGACGCCCTTCTCTCCTTTTCTCTTCCTCCCTAGCCAAATCGCCCAATCCGCCATGGGCCTCCTCGTCCAACCGCCATCGCCACGACGCCCATATTGCACACGCCACCTTGCGTCGCGCACCTTGTGACCCATCGCCTCCGATGCCCTAGCGCCGTCACCGGAAGACCTCAGCATTGTACCACGCGAGCTCGCCGGAGTTGGAGCTTCTTCACTACCGCCATTGACGCCACCCTCAAGCTCTTCGTCATTGTTTTACACCGCCGCCAGTGAGGCTCAACTCGCCGCCGCTTTCCCAAGATCCTCATTGAGCTCCACCTCGATAGCCGCTCTTCTTTCTCGACAGGTTGTCATGCCGCCCTTGTCAAGATCCAAGAGTCGCCGCGCCATTGTTTCCCTAGCGCTGCCGTTGGTGAGCCCCTCTTCCCCTTCCCGCAGCGATCTTGTCCTCCCTCCTTTCCTCTCAGTGCGCCACCCATCACGCCGAGGCCGCTTGAGGAAGTTCTCCAGATAAGTGCAAGCGCTGGCCTTGAGCTCCGGCTCCATGGCCACCGTGGTTCGGTAGTGGCGGCGGCGCACACGCAGGACTAGGCGCTCGTGGCCGCCGGCGCCGTCCCCCCGTGTCGGCGTTGGTCCATGCGAGGCACGTGCTAAGGAGCGTGTCATGTGCCATTTGGTCAGGCCCCAACTGCAGCGAGAAGTCATCTGTTTTCTCTCTCTCTTTCTTCTTTCACTAACCGCAGCCCACTCGTCATAGATGGAAGGGTATAAAGGTCATTTTGTGGTGTTTCTCTCTCCAAAACAACAAATAATAATATAATACCTACCTCATTGTCCTAGAGCCAATATCCACAAAATTTCAGTGTGTTTTGGCAAAGCCACGTTTTTTGGATGTCCATCAACAAAGGGCGACAAAGTTGAGTGTCCTGTAGACAATTTTGCCTTAATATATGCCACATCAGAACTACCCAAAATGCCTTGCTCCGTCAAGAAATTTTAAAATTCCTAATAGTGCATGCAAGCCTGTCAAGAAAATGTCTTCCTGTCATGAAACATCTGTTTTCTAGTAGTGTTGTAATACCCTGGCCTAAAATCCACTCAATGCCTAGCCCACCATGGGGTGGAACTACGCACACATAGCTCCCTACTTTCACTTTCGTCCTTGCTTCGTGTAAAAGAGGTTACGTTTAGACCCAACAAACATTATATACTACTCTAACTCACTTTATACAAGCAATATGGGACTAATCCCATCACGTAACTCCACATGGGCCGACGAGCAGTCCAGGGTATTACATTCATCCCCTATAGGTGACACCTCGAAAGATACCTCATATGAGGAATACTCGAACCACCCCCTGGTACATATCCGTATGTCCATTGCCGGCATATATGTCATGCCGTATGTGGATGTCTCCGCTTGCTCGAGTGTACAACTGATATTCTGCCTTGGTGTGTCGTCGAGGAGTTTTTTTTCCCTAAATGACACTGTTGGCCTCGCTATTAGCAACTGGTCGTTCGTTTGGTGTAATGTTGTTTTTGGCACCACACACGTGTCGGTGCGCGACGTGTGTCCTACACTGTTTGTCCCGTGCGAGGTCACCTCTGCTGTTCCCTGGTGGCCTGGACAGCTCTCTGCCTGCCACGTTGCCGCCTATCATGCGTCCCGCGCCTGGTCATCACCACTTCCGTGGCTCCCTAGCTTAGACAGCACTCATCCATGGCACCTTGGCTTGGACAACCCCGCATGCGCCACGTGGTTGCCTGCCACTCCTCCGCCGTTGTCTGGTTTTCCCGGACAGCTCAGAGCTTGTCACTTGGCTGCATTTCCACGCGGATCGGGCGCCCGTGCCCCCAGCCCTACGCCTGCCACGTTGGCATGCCGTGCCCTAGGGGCACGATCGTGCACGACTCAGTGCCCCTGGGGCATGGTTTTGCCCCATCTTTTTCCTCCCCTCCCTGCTTTTGCTTATCCCTTTCTCCCTTCCGGTTGCTTTCAGCGCGACATTTCAACACATTTTCACCTGCGACAATGCATCGCCTTATGACTAGGGCATGGGCGTGTGGGTGCATTCTGCCAAAAGCATCCTCTATTCTCTCATATTTTCCCCCATCCCATCCATCACCCCGTTGCCTCCATCCGCATGCATTCCTAATCATGTTGCTCGCCTCGCAAACGCCTTTGCACGCTTATAAACCGGCCACTGCGCTCGCTCTAGCTCTCATTTTGGAATCTATTCTCGTTCTCACGCTCGTCATTGAGAGCAAAGAGAATTAAACTAAAACTTTGTTTGGCTTACGTTGTGAAGTAAATAGTATTTAGAGCAGTGGTTACGATCGTATAAGTACCATGAGGTAGACATCAAGGCAAGGTAAAATTATTTCATATGCTTTAGTTGTAATTATTTCGGTCGTAGTTAATTAGTGGTAATTTATTAGTCATAGTTAGTTAGTGGTAATTTACCCATAGTTTATAAGTGGTAATTAAGCGGTGGTAATTAAATGCTCATAGTTAATTAGTCATAATTAATTAGTAGAAATGAAGTATTAATTAATTAGTCATAATTAATACATCATAATTAAATTTCGTATAGTTCATTAGTGCTAATTACATTTGTGCAAATTAAGTGGTCAAATTTACGTAACCATAATTAATTTGTTGGTAAGTAATGACCTATAGTTGATTAGTGGTAATTAAATAAACATAAATACTACGAATAATTAATGACATGTAGTTAATTAGTGGTAATTGGGGAAATAATCCCATGTAAATAGTTATGTACAGTTAATTAATTAGTGTTAATTACATACCCCGTTTGTTATACTGCGTACCGTAAATAGGGTCGTTGTGGCTTTAGGCAATTTCAAATATGCAAGACTTGGTAGTGTTTTATAGCGACGATTTCGTACGGGCCGAATCCAATGGGTTGGACTTGTCGAGATGCCAGTACAAGGTGGTCCGAGTAGAGAGGCTCGATGTGATGAATATTCACGAGTTTTGGAGCTGTATTCGAAGAGAGTTTGACACAGAACTAATGACGAAGAAACTTGACATCGAGACAATCACCTACACTAGTAGGGGAGGGTAGGGTGAATGGGAACTAGTCAAGGTGAACAGAAGCATAGCATGGGGCCAGTACATGAAGATTGCTTCCTAGCCTGAGGCGACGATATATGAGAAGCCGATGGTATACGCGAATTTCATATGCAAGCCGCTTGGAAACCTTGATGATGCTGGTGCCTTGGGAAGCAGACAACCGCAGGCCGAGCTTGTAGATCGTAGCACGGAATGTGCTATTTTGGAGGAAGTCGACAAGAGAAGATTTGCACATAATTTTTTGCAAACTGAGGTGGCGGGACTGTGGTGGTCGGCCTATATTGATTGCCATGAGTATCTAGCAGACCAGCCTCTCAGGATGGAATCTGGCGAGGATGCCGACCTAGCCTCGGATGGTAGCAAGGAGGACGCACCCCAGGGTGCTGGTCCTAATGGTAGAATTGTGTCTTCGGAGGTGTCATACATGGCATCTAGACTTGATAATATCGTAGTACGGTCGTTCGTACTGCCTCAAAAAAGGATCCCAAAGGGCATTTGATACTAACACCATGTTAGTTAGGCAACACTTCCCTAGAAAGGTGGTCGTGCAACAAGCTATATCATAGTACGCCTTGTACATCAGCCGTGTGTACCGGGTGCACCGATCTAACTCAGGGCATTACGAAGTGAAGTGCCTAGTGGAAGGCTGCTTTGGCAAGGTTAGCACTCACCGAGCAAAGTTCTTCAGCTCGATCTTCACGGTCAAGGCAGTAACAGACCACACTTGCGAGCTTAGCGAGCCACTGCGGCAGCATTGGAATGTGACTTTTGCATATGTGGCAAGCCTCATCAGCCACCTAGTTGTGGAGGACGTGTCTGTCTCCCCCAAGATGCAACTATCAGAAGTCACTAATCTGGTTGGTTATCCAGTAAGCTATAGCATGGTCCGACGAATCAAGCAGAAAGTTATCGAGCCTATATACGGGACATACGATGAGACGTACAACCTTGTGCCAAGAATACTTCACTAGATTATCGAAGCAAACCCCTGCACGTACATAAACAAGATTGAAAGTGAAGGTGCTGATGGAGGCCCCACCTGCTTCATACATGACTAGGTATTCTGGGCTTTCGCCTAGGCCATAGAGGAATTCAAGTTTTGTCGTCCTATGCTCACAATAGATGGCACTTTCCTCACGGGGAGGTACAAGGGCACCATTCTCACTACGGTGGTGATGGACGCAAATGACCAACTTCTCCTTGTTGCTTTTACCATCGTAGAGAGTGAGAACACATCTAGTTAGTTGTGGTTCCCAGCGAATGTGAAGCGGGCGATTGTGGGAGACCAGCCGAACGTATGCCTTATCACAGAACGCAATGCTAGGTTGTCGTTGGCTCTGAACACCATGAAGAATGGTACGGAACCCCCTCAATAGTGGAACGATGTGAAAACCTGATGGTGCATGAGGCATCTTGCATCGAACTTTTTCATGTGGTTCTGAAGTTAGGAACTAATAAAGACATTCAAGGCGTTGTGCATGCAGAACCAGAGGCAGAAGTTTAAGTCCATCTAGAGAGACCTCAAACATCGGACTACAAGGCATCCTACTCTAGATGCTCTAGAGGAGGATGGGTGAGTCTCGTGAGCGATCATGGTACATACCACTTGATGTACTGACTGTATGTCTGTACGTCGTACGGTCTCTGCTCCTGTAGGACCTCGATGTGCGCCGTCTCTGTCCAAGCCGTAACCCACTCATGCTGAACTGCTTGCTAGTCCTCAGCATGTTGGCTAGCCCTCGATTGCCAGCATTCAAGAAGGACTGATGTTAGAACAACGGATGTAGATATGAAGTGTAAGCATTACTCAGATGGATTTGGACTCACAAGTGGACATCTCACTACAATATCCTGCCGTTGAAAAGGGGCACAAGCTAGTATAGATCGAACTGGCGCATTACGCGCTATGGCATGTAAGGCTCCACCATATGGGTAAACAACACCGCGATTGCACCCATAATCGCATCTGCGCGCATTGCATGGGCGTTCGTGCGCGCTACTGCTTTCACAAAATCTGGGATCCACAGAGCCCATATGATGTCATTGTCGCAATAACTTGAACTCGCTAGGAACAATGAGTAGCACTCGCCGTCTCGCCCTGGCTCGGCGAATCGGTGGCGCCCACCGATAGCCCATAGTGGGCCTGTCTATCGGGTCGTGCAACTCGGGATATGGGTGCACTTCTTTCCCGAACGAGGGCCGCTCAACAGGGAAGTGCTCCTAATTACACAGCTGTAAGATCACATAGCAGACGGCAAGGACCAGTTTCACACCGATGTTGCACCGCAAAGAGTCACACAACCCCCTGTATGTGGCGCAAAGGACGGCTAATCCCTAACTATATTGAGGCATCGCCCCAGCCTCCGCATCCGCCAAAGACTCGACAATGCGGAAGAAGCTGCGGTAGACCCAATCGCCCTGTGTGGTGGGGAAATGGGGCCCAACTGAAGAGAGTAAGAAGGTAAGCGACGAGATGCATCCTAACAACCTTGTCGAGTGTATCTGGCGGGCATTGACTGAAATTACTCAGCCATGTCTGAGGGACACCATGGGCGCTGTCCAGGACAGGTATACCAAATCGACACCCCAACCGGGCCTTCCAGTCTATAGGCGAACGGCCGCACAGTGGCTCACCGATCGGAGATCGGTTAAGAATTAGATATCCTGGAGAGTGACCGTCATCTCTCCCCATCGAAAGTGGAAGGTGTGTGTCTCTGGTCTCCACCCATCGATAAGTGCCGATATCAGACTGTTGTCCAGGGTGAAGTAGCGTCCGACCGTGAGCAGCCTCGCAAAGAGCAACAAGCCCGTGTTTCAAGGATTGGGATGTAGCGCATCGAATCGCTAGTAATGCTTGTCGCACCAAAGCACGAGTGGCGAGGTCCATCAACGTTCTCGGTGATTCACAACTTGCACCGTGATGCTCGCCATAGAATGGTTCTAGTAGCTCCGTAGAGGCATGGCTTGCAGGAGATGAAAGTCACGATTATTAGCGAATAACTTAAAAATGACGAGTACTTAATTCTACGACTAAATTAATTACAACTTAGTAATTGCGCCTAATTAATTATGACAATTAAACTAAGAATTAATTAATTACAACTAAATAGTGATGACTAATTTAATTACGCCTAATTAATCATGACTAATTAACAATGACTATATTATTTCTGAGTAATTAATTGCAACTAATTCATTACTAATATTTCACTAAGAATTAGTTAATTACAATAAAATAGTAATGACTCACTTAATTACAAATAATTATGTACGATTAAATAAATTAAGACTAACTAATCACGCCTAATTAATTATGACTTTTAAATAGGCACTAAATTAATTATGAGCCACTAATTATGTCTAATTAATTATGAATATTTAACTAAGAATTATTTAATTAGGACAAAACAATACCGACTAACTTAGTTACGATTAAATTACTATAACAAAATTAACTACGACTAACTAATTGCACCTAAATAGTTAGGACTATTTAATTAAGAATTCATTAATTATGACTAAATAGTACTGACTAATCTTTATTCCATTTAGGAAAAAGTCCATTTTACTCCCTTGAACTATGGCTCGAGTCCAAAAAACACAATGAATTACAAAACCGTTCACTTTACACCCCTCAATTATTGAAACCGGAGCAAATCACCCCCTTACCCTAAACCACCTCGATTTTAGATAACGTGGCGTCCACATGTACATGGGTCCCACATGTCAGCCCCATCTCTTTCTTCTCCACCAGCACCTCTCCTCCACGCAACATCCCCCGATGCCATGCAAGCTGCCACGCCTACGCTCGCCGCTTTTCTGCCCATGTCGGCCACCTCCGGCTCTCTGCCACCCAGTCTACAAATGGCCGCTCCAAGCCCGCTCATCGTCCCTTTCCAGCAGCCACTCTCTTCTTCCCCTTTCACTTCTCCACCGAGAGCCATGAAGAACCGTGGAGCTCGAGCCATGGCCACACCGTGCTCGCCGTTCCCGCTGCTCCGGTGACCACCTCCCAGGATCAACCCCGTCGCGCTGTGTTCCCAACACCCCCACACTATTTCCCCATGCTAATTTAGTCTTGTGACCACAAGAGGCGCCACCGACTCTATTTTTCCCCATTTCGGTCGCACAAGCCGACGGCGCCATCCATGGACCTCAGGCTTAATTCCTCGCAGATGGCGCAACCTCTGGCCTCCCACGACCTCCCTCGACCGCCGATTGAAGCACCCCCTCGCCAGGTCGCCGCCGCCGCATCAAGCCCTCTGCGCCGCCACGGGCTTTCACCGCCAGCCCGCTCGGTACCTCCCCGCCACCATTGTTAGCCACGGTAAGTTCCCTTAGTCTCGCTGATCCTCATGCGCACCTCCTTCTTCTCCCTTGCCCCCTCCGGCGCCGTCGCGCCTTTTCTTCTCCAGGATCAGCCGCCACACGCCGCCGCAAGCATGCTCCAGCGCCGCCTGAGCTGCGCCGCTACCACCCTCGTGGCCGCCTCACTTGGTCGGATCCATTTCCCCCATCCATGGCCTCACTGCACCGCCCTTGCTCGAGCCGCCCCGCTTTCCCACAGAAGCTCTTAGCTCCTCTCCGTTAGCTTGAGTCAAGCCCCATCTCTGCCTAGTTTCAAGCACTCTCTCTCTCTCTCTCTGTTTTATCTGCATTTGTGTGTACACGTGGATTCCACATCATGAGTACACCACGTGGATTCCACGTCATGTACACGTGGACGCCACGTCATCCAAAATCGGGGTGGTTTAGGATGAGGGGGTGATTTGCTCCGGTTTCAAAAATTGAGGGGTGTAAAGTGAACGATTTTGTAGTTCGGGGTGTTTTTTGGACTTGAGCTATAGTTCAAGGGTGTAAAATGGACTTATTCCATTTATTTATGCATAATTAATTATGACTAAATTAAATATGAGTAACTAATTGTGGCTAATGAATTACGAATATTTAACTAAGAATTAATTAATTATAAGAAAATAGTAATGACTAACTTAATTATGAATAACAAACTACAAATTAATTAATACGACTAATACATACAAAAATAATTACCTCCTCTTAATCACCGCTCTAAGCAATCTCTAATCGACAGCAGAATCACAAGTCCCTCGCTCACTCAAATCTCTCTGCCTCACCAACGCAATTTTGAAGCGATAGCGAGAGAGAGAGCGAGAATGAGGATGAGAGTGACATCAGTTTTTATAACCGCGTGAACGTAATTTACACCGACCGTGGGAATCGATTCGCTTGGTTTGCATGCATGTGGAGGGAGGCAAGAAATGATGGATGGGATGAGAGAGAGAATCTTGTGCCAGAAGGAGAAAGGGATGGACGAAAGCAGGGAGGGGAGAAAAAAGACGAGGTGGGCGTAGGACTAGAGTGGCATGGGCCGGGTGCAAGACACGCGGAAATGCGGCCACGTGGCGTGGTTAGGGATGGCAATGGGGTCCCATTCCCCATTCCCTGACGAGGAATTCACCCATTAGGGGACGGGGATGGGGCTATTTCTTCCCCCACGGGGATACTAATATGCAAATACAATTCCCCATCGGGTGAAGTGGGGATGGGGACATTCCCCTACTCCCCATCCCCGTTACCTGCATGGCCCCCCGATAAGACATGCAGGCCACTAGCCCAGTACCACACAACCCGAAAAGGCGATTGCCAGATAATCTTATTTGCATCTTTTACTTTTCATATGCTAATTAATCAAAAAACATTGTCATTTTAGTATTGTATGTGAATGTTCATACTCATTTTATAACATTATGAATCTTATTTTCTCTTTTTTCGGGATCCAACTTGCGGGTATGGGTCCCCGTGGGGCCCCGATAACCCGATGGGGATGGGTACGGGGGGAGAATAGCACCCGAGGATGGGGATGGGGATGAGGACGGAGAATTTTTCGTCTCTCGGGGATGGAGATGTTCCACCACTCCCCGGCGGGGAATGTCTCCGTTGCCATCCCTAGGCGTGGTGCAGGAGATCCGGGCCAGGGGCACGAACGAGGTGGCGACCGGGTGCAGGAAGCGCAACAAGCGCCGGCGTGGCGTGCCATGCGCCATCCGTGCCCCCAAGCAACAACACCGCTGTCCGGGCCAAGGAGCCACAAACGAGGTGGCGACCGTGCATGGGATGGGCGGCAAAGGCGACGCAGTGGGTGGAGAGTCATCCGGGCCATCGGCAGAGGTGACCTCCGTGCGGAGAAACGGTGTAGGACACATGCCGCACATCAGACGCTTGTGGTGCAAAAACGGCATTACACCATGCGAACAACCCGCTTTGCTAATAGCAGGCCAACAGTGTCATTTATGGCAAAATTTCTGTAGTCAAGCTGCCAACCAGAAACCATGAACCGGAAGCCATCGTCATGGAGGACACCGCCCACACCCTGACAACAACGCCAAGGCCAGAGCCCGTACCGACTGCGACGTCGAGTTCGTTGCCCATGGCCGACAGAAGTGAGTAATATTACTTTGATTCCTATTGAATCGTATGAAAAAGATTCGGTAATATTTGCTGAAAATACGATTCTGCTTCGCAGTGTGTTTTTTCTGTTTTTCTTTTTTTGCATTGCAAATTGTACATGCAGGAGAAGCAATACTTGAAGCCACCACATTGTCATGGAATGCCTGCGGTACAAATGATGCAGTTGGTGTAGTTGTGACTGTAATTTGTGATAGACAAGTTGTGGAGATGTCATCCTGTTGGACGCCTGTCGGTGAAATTTTCCATTGTACGAACTGACGCCTTGAGAGTTTGTTAGAGTAACATGGTGTTTGTACAACGTGGAATTCTATCAACAGGTGTTTGTGAGTACGCCATCTTGTGAATTGTCGCAGATGTGGTGTATTGATGAGCTTGTGAATTTGTTTAATGCATCCTGTGAAATTACGTTTTCATGGATACGGTTCCTGCGCTGCCAGATTCGAATCCGAGAGCCCAGGACCGGCGAGGTACTGGTCATCAACTGTAGCAAAGACAAGGAACTGCAGCGGGTACATTGTAGCAGAAAATTCGAACCGTTGATCATGGCAATGGACAGCCAAGTCACGTGCAGTCCCTAACGTAGCGACTGCCCGGGATCCTGATCGTGTTATTATTGTCTGGTGAGTTGTGACCTTTGTTAGTAACATTCCAGTATTCTATTAACCGTGAAAATCACTGTTATCACTCTATTAACCTTTTCGTAATTTTGTTCTCTTATTATTTAATATATATTTATATATGCCGTTGGGGCCTCTTCAACAGTGGCGGATCCAGGATTTTCAGAATAGATGTTCGGAGTCACTCTCATTTTGTGCTTGCAACTGAATGGAAAGAGAAGTCTTTGAACTTTGCTTTCAATAGATATCGGCCTCTTTCCAACTCTATCATGTAAGGATTTCAAATCTACAAGCTTTCTCTTCATTTTTGAATGGTTTGCGGTCTACGTGAAAAACAAATGCTTCACATAAATAATTGGACATTTATGACAGAATAATCTTGTGAAGCTATGAAATTATCCACTGACATATACATTAATACATAGAAGCTACGAAGCTAATAAGTAACGATTAGTACCATTGTGCCAATTTGATGTAGTTTTCGAATAGACAGCAAGAACTTCCCGAGTTCAGACTCTGCACTAATTGCCGTAGGATGAACAGTATCTGAATCGAAAAACAGAGAACCACAGAGCAGAGAACAATCTGAATTTACATTGCCAAACTGCTCACCCTTTTCTTAGTTTTCCTCTCTATTTATACTCAAGATTACATCCTAAAGATAGTAAATACTACTACTGAAACCAATCGAATACAATACTGATTTTGTTTGGATTTCAGTACTCAAACCGACATACGCATCAAGTCGAACGAAATTGTAGAAACTGACTCAACTTAACACGACTACTCTATGACTCGGATATAGATATAGGAATTGAATCGATGATGGATTAACTCTTAACATCCGATTCACCGACATATACATACAAGCTAAGCTATGAAGTGAGAGGAATTGGGAAGAAAGGAACCAGAGTGCATCATGGACGGGATGAAGCAGATGAGAGAGGAATAGAGGGTAGTAGTACATCGGTGTGAAGCAAAACCGACAAACCCACACCATCCAAAGATTCCCATTGCATAACCATGAATCAACCAAAATCAAGAATAAAATTTGCTGGCATCAAAAACATCATACCGTAAAAGGGGTGAAGGAGAGCAGAGGGCACGATCGGTCGGGCCAGTTTCAGACGGCCGACGACAACAAGACCGTGAGTGGTCGGAAGGTCGAGCGAGCCGCAGCCGAGACGCCATGGCACGGGGCGCTGGCGCGAGCCGAGCGCGCTGGGCGGGTCGAAAGCTTCGCTTAGCGCAGACGGCGCCGCCAGCAGCGGCACCAAACCGGGCCGCAGCGAGGCGCTGCGAGGTGCGGCGACAACACCGGGGACCGAGGCGCTGGGCCACCAAAGAGCCAGAGAGGAGCTTCCGTGGCACCAATTTTAGCTGTAACCAAGAACCGTGAAGAGAAGAAGCGAGAGGAATTAGGAAGAAAGGAACCAGAGTGCGATCGGACGGGGTTGGGGCGACGGCGCGCACGCGCTTGCTGCCGACTTGGTCACGTATGCGTGGCGCTTGCGGATGGGCCGAGGGCTAAATCGGTGAATCGCAACTGGAGTGCAATGGGCGCTTGAAAATGTATTTTCAGTATACTTACTAGTATATTTACATAATATACCTCATAAATCTGGGTTTTCTAAAAACATAGGTGTACATCCATGCACGCCCATGTCCCTATATTTGGATCCGCCGCTCCCAACAGCTTTCCCTTGAAAACCATGAATAGCAATCGTGATTAGTGATTGCAAGTTGTGTTCTTGCTGTTAATGATAATTAGTAGTTAGTAGTTAATTAGGCCCTATTTGGTAGGGCTATGCTCCTCTTTTTTCAGCTTACAGCTCCCGATTCTCAGAGAATCCACTCATCTGAGAATCTGGAGCTGATCGAGGAAGTGTTTGGCAAGAGATTGGCTCCAAAAACACTGAAAGAGATGATTGAAGGAAAAAAGACTATATTACCCTGGTTTTAACACTTTAATTCTATTTGTATCTTGCTCCTATTTGTACATAAATGTCCAAAATTTCTTTACAAATTTCTCGAGATCGAGTCTCTATTTGGATGTGATACCATATGAATGTGATTAGATGAATTGAGTGCTAACAAAAGACCTGACTTCAAACATGATACCAAATAGCACAAAACACAATATTATTGCATAGCTAATCTTATCACCGCACATCATAAAACGGCTACAGACCAAGTTATTACAAAGCAAACAAAAAGAAAGAAAAGATAACATCAGACTGTCGGCAACACTGCCAAGTCTGATGAAACAAAACAAACGCTTCCTGAATTATTTTGCAACAACTAGCATGCTCCACTAATGAACATTATAGAGAGCAGACTTATCGCAGGAATCATCCTTCAATCCTTGACACACTTTGAACTCAAATTCGCTAGTTAGTGTTCTCTATCTCATAGTTCTCCAAATAAAAATAAATAACTTGAAATGGCATCAAAATCCATTAATCATGTAAAGTGACAACCGCGACAAGAACTGCCCAAACCATAACTTGGTCTTTTTTTTTACTCATGAAGGTAATGGACGATACATCAATAACAATATATACACTAGAAAATGACAACCGAGTTGAGCACCTGATACATCATGAATTGCAAAGTAGTATGAATAGCATGCATGAATCACATAATAGAACAACAATATGAATCCATGTCGCTGAATTTTGCTAGTGGAAAGCAATCATTACAGGTACAATAGCAATTTATCAAAACACTAGATGTATGTAACCAAGGAAGCTTCAGATTCTAAGAGAACTTCAAGATTGCATCACATCAACTGATCAGCATCAAGTTGTTGACAGCAAGATCTTCCTCTTTCGTTTGCGGCTCTAGAGAAAACCAAATATAGAATCATACAATCAGCAACTACAAGGAACTTCAAGATTGCAGGTAGAAGCTACATGGACACGCCCGAGATTCGGATCCAAATTTCCGTAAGGGGATGGGGTGGGGCAAAGGCAAGGGGCGAGGGGTACTCACCGTCTCGTTGTTGAACAGGGCCTACAGATAGGAAAGCTGCATGGTCACCCCATTCATCATCATCCAAATGAACCAAGCTTAGCGTGCCCCTTCCCTCTGCAACATTGGATTCTTTCAAGTTGTTCTCAACCTCTAGTATGTGATAGCCAATTGCTGCGATGAAGTCACCATGCTGTGCTCTTGTATCCTGTACTACCGAGACAACCTCATCATTTGATCTAATTGCTCGCTCCAATTCATCAAGCTAAAAGCAGAAGAAATCAAACACAATAATTAGCTTTTGAGTTGGAAGACATTTTTACTAGCTAGCAATCTTCAAGTTTTTGTTCTGAATTATAAGTAGCACACTTTGTGCTCGTATCACCTTAAATCACTCCCACATCTACATAAATGCAGATTTATTTAAAAAAAATCTACATAATGGCTCGCCAGCGAAGGGAATGGATTAATCCTTTGTTTAGACCAATTGTCAAAAAATGTCTCATCAACAAAAAAAATCCATCGTACTCAAACAATCCTCCTTGATACAATGAAAGGATAGGCTAATCAACAACTTCATCTAGCTAAATTATCCATAGTTAAGCAAGGAAACCATTTTTCGAGGAATATTACATATAACTATGTAGGAAACACTCACTACATTACAAAGACATTCATCAATTCATCGTGATAACAAATCTAAGAATACCAAAGAGCTCTTGAAATCTAATCTCGGAGCCTGGAACAATATTCAGTAGCGAAAATGAGCGATGAGAGCAACCAATTCACTTGCGACTTGGAAGGGCCGAGCGCAGTGTGTAGCTTGTGGCGTAGCTCGGCGACGGCCACCTCTCCGCCAACGGCCGTTGACTTCGGACCTTGGTTGGACATGGAAACATAGAAAAATCATATGCAACATAGATTGCCCTAAAATTGAACATCTCTATTGCGGCCTTGTAACATCCCAATTCTTGGTTTGTGTTTCACATGTAAGAAAATGTGTAGAAATTAAAACTTTTCTTGTATCTTGAAGTTTTTAAACTTTTCTGTAATTCTTGTAAAGGAATTGTGGGAAATAAAAAACCTAAAGCTCCCATTTGACTAAAGTAAAAAACTCCTTGTTGAAAATGTTGTGTTCAACTCCGTGGAAATATTTTTCCTTGGTTGGGTGACCCCTGTGAAAATTTTTATAATTTTTAGAAATTATTTGAATATTTTAAGAGGCAGTCAAACCATCTTAACTCTTGGTCAAACCCTAGAGCAAACCTTGCAAAATTTCTAGAGAAAAATGCTTTGCATAAAAACCTCTGAAAATTTTACATAAAGTCAATCTTAAAGTCAGCAAGCACCTATAAAAATTTTGGAGTTTTTGGAGTTTGTTTGCTCCATTTAAAAATTCCTCAAAGTTTTCAGCCTAATTTCAAACCCTAAGTCAAACTCTTGGTTTGGGTTTGAGTCAGACTCGAGTTCTTGGTCAAACTCAACCTCCTAGCGCACTCGGGCTCAGTCCTTTAGGTGCGATCAATGTCAGTCGTTGGATCTCTTGTCCACCGCTGAGATCTTCTGATGCGCTCGGACCTCCCCCTCGTTTGGACCACCCTCTGTGTCTTTGCAAAGACCACCTTGGGTCATTTGCAAAGACCTCCTCAAGGATCTCCTCAAAGACCTCCTCAAAGACCTCCTCTAAGACCACCCTCAGACCACCTTCTGCGTTTTGCAAAGACCACTCCATTGGTCTTTTGCAAAGACAACCCTCCAGACCACCCTTGGGCGTGCGTGTGTAGCGCCTAGGTGATCGTGGATCGTCCGTGTTTTGATCTGTATCTCAGATCTCTTTGAGCGTTCGGGACCTCTGAACCTTACTTTAAATCGTAGCCCTCCGTTTCTAATCCAATCGCCAAGACCTCCTGGCTAGATTGTGATCTGACCTAACCGTTCTGTTCTTTTGACCAGACCACTTTGGGTTCTTTCACTGGCAGGTGGGACCTCTGAGCCTGGTCATCATCACCTTCCTCGCGCACACGAGCGCCATGGCAGAGGAGGAGCAGAGCCTTGTCACTTCTTCTTTGTCCTTGTCAACGACTTCATCGCCAACATTAAATGCGTGTCAGTGACTTTGCCCCCAAAGTCCCCCTTCTACCTGCTCCCATCTCTTCAAGTGCGCCCATGGCAGGGGCTTTGACTCGGTGCACCCGTGGAGCTTGGCCTGGCTCAACCCTTGCTCTCCAGCTACTTAAGGCCCCCGAGCTCCTTCCTTAGCTCTCTTTCAACACTGCCTTGCAAACCCGAGCTCCCTCTCTGCATATTTGAGCTCAAACACCTGAGAGCCCCTTTTCGCCATTGTTGGACCTTGGAGCTCCTCGTCGATGACGGTGCTCTAGTGGTTCTTCATTCCTTCTTTTCGCATCGCCTGGTCCCTCTCATCATCTTGAGCAAAGCTCCTAACTCAATTTAAGTTGCCCTTACAGGTGTAGCTTGAATCGGGTCTTGCTCTTCTTCGGCCGAGTTTCTTAGCTTTCGTCCTCAACTCCGGTAAGGACCTCCCCCTTTTCAATCGGCTGTTCGTGGACCACCTCTGGACCTTTGCGAAGCTGTCCTCACCATCCCGTGCTTTTGCGTTTTGCTCAGGACCTCTTCTCCGCGTGTCTTCCTCAGCGCCGGCGGTGGTTGTCATCGCCAAAGCTTCCCCGACCACCTCTGGACCTCCTTTGTGCCCAGGTAACCTCCTGGTAGTCCCTTAGTGCTTGGGCACTCGCGATCTGGACCGTTACGGAGCTCCTTTGCTGTTTTCATTTTGGCTGTGTTTGCGCTGCTACCACTTTTCGGCTCGCCGACGTTTTAGGTCTGTTCAGCCATTGAGAGTATGTCCCCTGGGTGCGCAATGTTATTGCAATCATTTTGCTGCTGTTGGGTTGCACCGCCGTGGCCAGAGTCACCGGCGGCGAGCCAACGAGCAAAACCACGCCGTACTGGAGTCCTGTTGTTGTACACTAGACCATCTTGACAAACTTCGGACCACCCCTTGTTGATCTTGGCCATCTAGAATCTCCTCCATGCGATCCGGGCTATGTAGACCACCCTCCTAAGCTTTTGTAAAGATATCGCTTAGACCTCCCCATGGAGATCTTGACCGCTCAGACCTCCCCATGGAGATCTGAGCCGCTTAAGACCTCCTCTATTAGATCTTATCGCCCGTGACCTCTTCTTGTAGATCTTGACCGTTATGACCTCCTCTCGAGAGATCTTAGTCGCCGTGACCTCCTTCTTGTAGATCTTGACCTTTAGAACCTCCTTATGGAGATCTTGACCGTTTAGGACCTCCTTTGTGAGATCTTAGCCGTCATGACCTCCCTCAGTTTAGATCTTGACCGTTTAGAACCTCCTCTATGAGATCTTAACCGTGAGGACCTCCCTCAGTTTAGATCTTGACCGTTTAGGACCTCCTCTGTGAGATATTAGCCGTCAGGACCTCCCTCAGTTTAGATCTTGACCGTTTAGGACCTCCTCTATGAGATCTTAGTCGTCAGGACCTCCCTTAGTTAGATCTTAACCCTTAGAACCTCTTTCATGACCTCTTCACCTTAAGCGTTTAGCTTTTTCTTGAACTAAAAAATGTTCAAACTTGTAAAATACATAAGTTTTTATCTGTAACTTCAAATTGAGCAAACTAAAATTTTTTAGGGCCCTCTGTTAATATACTTTAGTGTAGAATAGGTTTTCATTATGTCCTTGCTGCTGAAAAATGCTATGCCCTAGTTTCATAACTTAGAATAATCATAGGAAATTCATTTTAACTCCAAATGTAGTAAACTAATATTTGCTGTTCTTAGGATGTCATTACCTGCCTACCATAAAAATTTCATGTTCAAAAACTTTCTGGAAATTTGTGCGATGAACAGTAACAGAAAGCAATTTACTTTGATTTTTCCAGCAGACTGAAATGGTTTAGGCTATAACTTTGACATAATTAATCCAAATTGAATGATTCTTATTGCTAAATTCATTTAAAATCATTCTCTTCCTGCTGTGTAAATTTCATAGATTTTGGAGCAATTTGGATTTTGAGTATTTTTTGGTGTTCGTCGTTCTTATTGGATTTTCTTACTCTTTCGATCAGTGTTGTAAAAATCGGTCATGACGGCCGATTAGTCGGCTGTTTAATCGGAATCGGTGGGCAAACCGTCACGTATATATGAATCGGAGAACAGTTAACGCTTGTGAACGCCAAATTGGCCGCATTATCCGATTAGTCGGCTGTTTCCGTATAATCGCCCCGCATAATCCGCATAAACGGACGATTAATCGGCCGCCATGACTGTTTTTTACAATAAAAAATCAGCAAAACGTACAAAAAGATTGTCTCATAGAGAATCGTTCAATCGTGGTTCCAAATCTACACTACTAGCAATTGATGAAAGTGAGAGTGACAAGGAGTTGTTTGCCTCTTGAAGAGGATTTTCTTGCTTCTAATGAGCCTGAGACCGAAGTATCTGGTAGTGATGTTGTGCTTGACAATGATTCAGAGTAACTGATTCTCTCATGGCTGTGGGTCATTTTATGTATTTACAACACTGCTTAATTCTTTTGGTGGTCGTTTCACTAGTGTGTTAAGTTAGTCTAGTCTATGTGACAATACATATTTTTAATCTATTATCTAAACATGTTGCAAGTCGTACTTTGGTGTAGAACTATAATAGTCCGCCGATCAATCTTGTTATCTTTTGAGTTAGTAATGAAGTTATCATGTACAATTAAAGGGTGGTATAAGTTTATTTGATAATATTGACAATATAATGTGTTCAAATATCTCTGAAACTAGCATTATGATCAAATATATGAGAACGCCAAATTGTCCGCATAATTCCGATTAATCATCTGTATTCCGATTAATCGCTTGGCGGTATCCTATCCGTCCGACAACCGTATTCCATTTTTTACAACACTGCTTTCGATAGGTTCTGACGATTGTGTTGAGTACGAGAGTGACCCTCTGCAGCAACCAAGTGATCCCCAGCAAGGAAAGCAGATGTAGCATCATTTGATCATATTGCTCCTATTACTTTTAAAGTCTAATATCTTGTTTGCAAAGAATAAGTATGCATGCTTCTTTTTGTCAAAGTTAATTTTGTCGTTTAGAGGTAACTAAGCCTGTTGCATTGTTTCCCTAAAATTATTCACCCTGGCCACAAACCTAAGTTAATATTCTCACTGGTGAATTAGAGCCTGGTGAATGATTTATGGTCTTTTAATCATCTTTACGATATGATACGTAGCAATGCTTAATTAGCGGTAGAATTGGGCGGTTATCGACTTAGTCGATGACCTTGATCACACAAATCTTACAATTACATTATGTTCAGCACTTTGTGCCTTGTTTATTTGTGAAATCCAAAACTTATAATAAAATGTTTTAGACTTGGGCACATTGGTATGATGGTGTGATCTTTTGGTGTGAATGGAATGGTGCCCGGGTCATCAAGGACCGAGTTACTTGCGCCATTGATCCAAGCAATTTTGCGTGCTAACCACACTAGAGGGATATGTGACCTCTTTTAACTTAGTACTTTGGGGGTGTTAATTAATGAGTCGCGTAGTGGGTTGTATATTTGATTATATGCAACATGGGACAAGGAAAGGAGGGGAGCACCCGCAGTTGCTTAGCCTGGGCCGGTGCATCCTACTCTACGTATGTGTCCTTAGTGGGAGCCCGTAACAGCGGTCCGTTAGGTGATAACCCCCATACGTGCGGTTCTTAATTAGCATTTTTCATTGGAAACGTCTCGTAGGACTTAGCCGTGTCGGCATATATAAGGAAGTGTGCTTAATCTAGTGGCAAAAAGGCGGTCTGAAATGTGGGTACATTGGTACACCCCTGCAGGGTTAAATCTATTCGAATAGCCTCGTCCTAGGTTATGGACACGCTTAGTTATTTCCCGCAAGAACTAGACTACAACCTTTTAATTAAAACTTGATGTGGGTGGTAAGAATGGATAATTTGTGCTATTGTTGTGATGGCTATTGGGTTAGTCATCTCCAGGATGTCTTTATGTTACTACTTATTGTCTCGCTGTTATTTGAGCAAATAAAATTCAGATTGTTAAAACTGCCTTCAATCTATTACTTATTGCAAATAAAATCTGCTTTATGCTGAAAATAAACCTTTAGCCTTCTCCTTTGATTAAAGCATGCATGTAGTAATATCTAGGTTTGTTACTCGTAAGTCTTGCGAGTACATTTTTATACTCATTTGGTTTGCTTAATTGTTGCAGAGGAAGTTGATCCCCAAGGGATTGACTTTTGTGAGTTTTGTTGTGGTGCGTGCGACTAGCTTGGCGGCCCGGTCGGATTGCCTTGTGGGTGTATGGCAAACTGGTTGGCTCTTGTTCATAGCCATCTTATGGCATTTTGCTTCCGCTGTTGC